>OMLM01005392.1:24697-66075 GCA_900302695.1 Helostoma temminkii | reverse complement strand
CAGCTGCCACCATTTTTCTGCCTAGAGGTGCAGTTGGCAAATATATAGAGGTGCTCTTTCTATGGGTTTACATGATAGTATAAGGATAAACAGGATTAGGGCAGGGTCAGAGGTGTATATATATATAATGTGTGGGGTATTGTTACTTTTACTTAATTGAAGATTGAATGCCTGAAGCTCTGAGAAGTTTCAAATAATTAATTGAAAAAGCAAATTAATCCATAATGAAAACAATCAATTGCAGCTCTATCAATATAAATGTTTCAGGTGGACACAGGTCTTAAAATATTTACACTTATAATTTGAACCCCAAAAATGATGAATACTGCACAAAGAAATAGAAATCAATAATAATAACCAGAATTATTAAAAATCACCCAAATAATGTTTTTTGGATAAATTTGAATGAAAGAAAAGAAATTATTCTTACATTTATTGATCCTCCCCATTCATATCTCTCCCATTCGACTCTGTCCAACCTGAAAACCAGCACCAGAATAATAAAATTAGCAAGTTGAAGATAAAATAGTGGTTATGCTATTTGAGTAAGCTGCCCTTATTACAGGCTGGACCATGTGCTGTCCTGGATAAGTTCAGCTTTTACTGTCACTACCATTCTGTTTGCCCATTAACATAACATGGGCACATTTATATACACCACAGTGTTTCCCATAGGCATTGATAAACATAATAAAATTCATTTGTGTTTGTCCGAACTGCTAATCCACTAAATATAGACTTCGCAGGCAGTTAAACAGTGTTTTGAAAACAAAATAACCTCATGTCACGACTCCAGCTACTTTCTGTCAGGTTCTGCAAGTTTTTTTCTCACTCACTTGTGTTTTCTTCTTGATGGTCGTCCTGTGTCTCAGCCCACTGTATGATGTCTCCATGCTCCTCATTATCCTGCAACAGAAATAAACATAATCTTTGCTTAACATCTGCAAAGAAACATACAAGTGACCTAGCAAATCTACTGTAGAATGGTTTGAATAAAGGAAACCCACCTTCTGGATTGGTCCGGTCAGAAGCCAGACAGAGATTTGCCTAATAAAGATGATGTAGAATGTCCTTAAATAGAGTCGTTCATGCCAGAAGCCTGATGTGAGCTTGACCAGGATTGTATTGAAGGATGCTCCAAAGTTCCTCCTGAATGTTGTGCACTTCTAATCAGGAACTAAGTGCAACATTTGCTGCCAGAGGTGGCTTAACCAGTATCTTTAGTGTTAAATAGGTGTCATCAATACAGGCATGAAAGTATATAATTGTGTTAGTAGCTCAAGCATCTTGTGTTTTTGTATATGTGACTTAGATGAGGATCAAACCACATTTTCACAAGGGCTTACAGTGTTCACTGTAGATTACACTGCACACTAAACCTTAAGTTGCTATATTGTTCAGATGTAAAACAAATTTCATCTACCTTGAACTGCCTGTGTTTATACTTCTGCAACTTTATGTGCCAAATGGAAACTAAAAAAGTAAAAGACTGACATGAATGCTTTTCCAATCTGACTGTTTATAATAACAGTTTCAAAGACACTACATGACATGAATGCAGCATTAACCATGCGTATCTGATTTCACATTTGAATGAGACGTAGATCAGTGGGTAAAGTTTCAAAACAGCGTACTCTGGAGACAGAAGTTCAAAAATTTTTAATAAATAAATATAACTAAAACCACAGAGATCTGGTGTTACTGACTTCTCTCAATACTGTGCTTACATTAAATTATTTTCTCTCTTATTTTTTCACTAGTTTGCATCTCTGCTGCAGGATTCTTGGTTAGAACAGTAACATTACATGTCTGTACCATGACTTTTCACTAAAAGGATGATGACATAAACAAGAGTGGATAACAGGTTTTATTATTATTTTAGGGTTGTGTCAGCTTCACTTTCCCCTTTAACAAATTTATAGTCACAGTACCAAATGAAATTTTGTTATTATTACATTTGGGTTTCCTTAAAACAATGTTGCCTGCTCACCAGTTAAATTTTACTTCCGAGATATACTCAGACACAGCTCAAGCTCTTTAAATTTACATGTACAGATATTGCTATTGCTAATTATGCCAGAAAGGTGTTACGTTTTACTGCAGAAAATTAAACATGCTGATTGTCAACAACATTAGTGAACAACGACATTATAAATATGTCTAAAGTACATGAAAATATTGAATACATAATCAAGTTGTTTATCATCCAAAATGTCCCTGGATTTGTTCAGGCTTTCTGCAGGATGGACAGTGTGAGGACGCACAGAAGGACAAGAAAAGCTGGCAGGGAAAGAGACAAGAGACATTTATGGATATTACAAACACTGTGTTTGTAGGTTTGGGATGAATTGCACTGTTACAGACTTTGCGATAAAGATCACATGATGTGATGGAAATTAAGCTCAAAGTACCCTCAAGTGAAACTGTTTTGTAAACATTAAGTTGACTTGTTGCTGGCTGACCGCATTCTTCCCATAACTGGCACCAAATTACACAATTCTTTCCAGGAAGTTTGTTTAGATGAAACAAACTTTTAAAATAAAATGGATTGTTTCCTGTTTACAATACAAATTACTCATTTTATATATTTTCCCAAGCTATTTTAGGCATGCAGCTCACTCAAATACAGCATAAATTGTCAGTCAGATTAATAATTAGTCAGTGTATTGTAGTTTAGAGAATGAAATTCAAAATTTTATCTTGAAAATGAGTAAATATTGACTTTGTACACTATTTTTTACTCATCTGCTACATAATTTCCTATTTGTTCTTTAAAGCATCCCCCAGAACGCTTGTGGGAGAGGTTTAGTTGAACCATGCTATTGTTTTTTTTATAATGCTCAAGCTGTTTACACATAAAGTATACAGTACATACAAAACGTATTTGTATACTGTGTGTCAGTCTATCCTGATGAGGAAACTGAATCATTGCATAAAACGATTTAAACCTAATGATATAAATACGAAATAGCATATTTACCATAAGAGTGGAGAGCACCACCAGATCCTGTTGCTTTCGTCGTTGTTGGTGTAGTGGTCATTGTCACGTTGCTGACCATTGTGGGTGCCGCTGTGCTACTGATGTTGTTGGTGTTGTTGTTGTTGTTTGTGTTGTTGTTGGGGAAGTTGTTGGGGAAGGTCGCAGTGACGTTGAAGGGACCAGGACCATCTGAAGAATAAAACCAGTGGTAAGAATACTGCGATGTACAGAGGGCTGTGTGGGTGAGGAGCTTAAAATCACAATGATAAGGCAAATTTATAGTAGTTAATAATAATAATAGTTATAGTTAAATGAATTCTTAATTTAACTAAATCAGTAATCTTGCAGATTAAAACAACAATTTCAACTATATGAGTAGTCTAAAGTGAAATATGTGATACCCTTTTAAACAATTATGAATTTAAATGGAATCCAGGGTTTACCTGACCTTACTAAATCCATGACACTGATATAATTTGGTATTTACAGTATGTACTGTGTGTATTATTTAGTGAATGCATGTTCCTACACGAATGATACCGTGTTTGTCCACTTACTCTGGCCAACACTTCCATATCCTAAGAGGATGGAGACATAGGTTGCGAAGTTGGAGATGTGGAACGCACACCTAATGACATTGGCATTCACTGAGCCTTGGATATATGTCGCTGTCTGATAAGGCAACAAGACATAAAGCAAAATTAAAATAAGAAGTTTGAAAATATTAATTTGGTGAAAATTTCAAAAATCCAATTTGGTGTGTTCAGGTGAGAAGTAGAAACTGTACGTAACCTGCACTTTTACAAAATTACCATGAAACCATGTTGTAATAATGTACGCTGACATTTGGTTCCCCTTAACTAATTAAAGTAAATAACCTGTATACAATTGAACAAAAACATAATTAAAGCACGGCATGATGGATCACTGAACAGTCTGATGATGTGAAAGATTTCTGAGTCATATGATATTATTGTCTGTATTGTGTACGGGGGCCCATAGGTGCAAAATAGAACAACATTTACAAAACATAATTTCACAAAACATGACAAACTTTCACATAAACACATATTTGAAGCCTACATAGTTACTTTATCTCCTGAAAACATACCAACACCCATGACAGCTGGTAAGGGTTTTTACTTAATTCTGTCCAATCCAGTGTTGTCCCTATGTTTTAAAATTTTTTTGTTTTCTCTTTATTATTGTGCTTACTGAAATTGTTTGCTTTGCAGGCTTGCTTTCTGCAAATTTATTTCTATGCATCACAATAACATAATCCCTGTGTGATTTTTTTTATAATTTTAAGTGTCTGATTTATAGATGTAGATACAGATTAAATTATGTTTATTTTTTAATTAGTTTTTAGGTTAATTTTGAATCACAAACAATATAAAAAACGAAATCATGCTCTTAAATAAACGTAAAAGTGCCTTATAGATGGCAGATTACTTAAATATTGTTTATCTCTGTACATGTCAGGAGTTGAGGCCTCACCGTGTTCGTCTGAGTGAGCACACTGCTGGTGTCGTTTCTCAACTCTTGCATAAAGAAGATGGTCCCATTGCTTGAGGAGTTTTGACCACAGATGAAAGTCATGGTGGATGCCTGAGGAAATAAATGTCATGAGATTACTTCCTTATCAAATACAACGAGAAGTGTCTTCGCTAAAGCTGGAAATATGTTAATAATGTAAATAAATAGTTTTACAGACTTTTTGATTGCATTCAACCAATATTTTTGTGCCATTGTAAACTATGTTGTGCTTCTGCTTCCCTTTTTGCATGTACGTCATGTTTTTGTGTTTATGTCAAGCCCAGTTCTTTAATAAATAGTAATTAGTGACGTCTTCGCTTAGATTAATACTTTTATAATTAAACAGTAGTGAGATGTCATTGAAATGAAGCATAGGTTATATTTGCAGTTTGTTGACATGCAAAAATGAGGACAATTCTGTAAAAAGGGTGGTGGCATTCCACTAATTTGCCATTTTAAACTATGTTGTGCTTCTGCTTCCCCTTTTTGCATATACTTCATGTTTTTGCGTTTGTGTCAAACCCAGTTCTTCATATAGATTTTTTATTCTATATATAGAATTAGGTTCCACTTATTCATAAGATGCCATTAACTAACATTATATTTTGTTTGTGTCTGTCCTGCTAGTATGACAACTATCTGGGTCAATTTAAAATATACTACCTGCTTGTACAAACCTCATTAACAGAGGCCTGTAGAAGACTCACTTTTGTATTAATTACACCTTTTAATCATTTGGGAACTGAGGATGCTAATTGCTGCACTTTACAAGTGGAACATTGTCCATTCTTCTGGACATGTGACTTCAGAATCCAATGTCCAGTTTTCTCAAAAATAAGCTCAAATGTAAATGACCACAGTGACAGACACAGAAGACAGTCTGTCCATTGTCTTTTAGTTTATTTGACATGAGTAAGGGCCCGGAGAACTTGATATATGTCTTCTTCCTTTTGTAATAGTTTCAGGTTGTACAATGTTTTTGGATGCAGCAGTGGACTGTGTTAAGTCGTCTGATTGAAATAGTGATAACTATCTAACTATCATGTGATAACAGACTATTACTTATTTTCATAATTGCAGCTACATAGCAGCAGTTTTTATTCATGAATGGTACTATATTTACCATGTCCCATTCAGAGATTGGATTTTGCATAAGCTGCATAGATGAAACATAACATAATGTTAGATGCTCTCACACATGATGCAGAAAAATCAAGCTTGCTTTGTCCCTAAGTCATTTTTTTCACTCAGACAGTTCTTTCCAACAAAATTAACAACTTATCAAGTTAATAAAAGTGACAAGGCTATATTTAACAGATATTTATGTTTTCAGTAAACGCTCTGCATTTACTGCAGTGCCTAACACTACAAAGTGTAGTGTACTGTTTGGATTCATCGTTTCCCTGGTACTGTTTGCCAGGAGTCAACACCCTGTAAACCGATGTGTTAAGACACATCTGTCATAGTTTACTTAGAGTATTTACATTTTTGGTTGCTTGAGGGCAGCATCCTGATGACCTAACCCTGTCCTGTTCAAATATAGCATTATATTTAAAAGTACAATATCTTGTTTCGGAAGGAGGCAGGCAGGATATTATGCATTTTGTGGTTTGACGTTTTATATATATATCTACTATTGTGACATTGGATGCCCACATTACACAGAGTCAGAGGCCCATAGCTTGAGGCGAATGTGTCTTTGCATGACTGAAACTCTTTCCTAAATGCTGTACACTTTGATGTCAAGCTGTATGGACTCCATGACTGGCTATACCGTCCTCTGTACGGACACGAACCTTCATCTGCTGCACCTGGCCACCATGGCACCAGCCACATTGCCCACAGCTGCAGTAACACTAGCAAGTGGCACTAGCATTAGCCTTCAAGCTTTTGTCAAAGAATGCATGAGCAACTGTTTCATTTGATGACTGAAATTAACTTCTTGTTCTTTTTGGGGTTTTTTAACGTTAAGAAACACTGTGTTAATTAGGATTTGCATAGTAAATTTATTGCATATCAACTATATTGTCTTCAGTTGCCATATTGGCTTTTTCATTGTATTTATGTTTTGATGCTGCCTTATGCATTTTACCTCTGATACATTCATAACAAGCCCCACTCCGATGTATCCTGGCGACTGTCCTCTGAGATTGATTAACAGGTCGGTGCTATTGGACATCGCTGAGCTGCTGTTGGACACAGATGTGAACAGACAGGTTTGGTTTCCAGCAGGATCGCAGCCATTTGGTGACGCCACACACTGTGTAGTGTTTCCACAACCTGCCAAAGTGACGTTCACCTGGTAGACAGGTAAATATACACTCAGTCATGCATGTATAAGGCATAGAAGTAATTAGTGACTAGGCCACTTGAGTAAATTTGCTTTGAACTGAATTTGAACTGGATTAATACTTATATAATTAAACAGCAGTGAGATGTCATTATAATGAAGCAGAAGTTATGGATTTTTTTGGATATTTCTGCAGTTTGTTGACAAAAATTAGGACAATTCTGTAAAAATGGTGATGACTGACTTAAAGTGGCATTTCACCAATTTACATCAGTCATTTTACACTAGTGAGCAATACTTTTCAACCTGTAGCATAAATAGAATTATGTTTGAAGGCTAGCAGTGCTACAAAGAAGATTGTGTGGACTGAAAGCCAACCTGTGCATTATTGACAGTCAGAAAAGCTGTTCCCGGTGTCACAAAAAACATCAAGGCTGTGACCAAAAGGTTCAAGCGTCCCTCCATTCCTGACAGGAAGAAAGAAAAAATTATAATAATAAACACAGAAAAAGGGTAAATGTAAAAATAAACATAAAACTAATCTGAGGGCATTTCATCACCAATACATAACAATATAAATGGATATATATTAAAAACTCATTAGCTGTATTTAACGTTGATTATTTGTAGAATTCTGATAACGATTAGATTAGCGGAGAAATGTCTTAAAATCCTGAATTTGGTAATCTGTTAAAAAAAACTGAAGACATTTTTATAAGGAAATTTACTTGTACTGTTTTGCAGCGACTCTTAACATTTTCTGGTTTTAACCCTTCTTGTTCACAAATTTCAGGTTGGTATTAATAATAGTAAATTTTCAGCAGTGTACATAGTTGTATTCATTGTACCCTAAAATGATTAAAATGTGCTTTTTCAGTAAAATTTGTAAATTATTTTCAAGATTGCATTGTTACAGATCTATTAACGCTTCTGTTATTTTGTGATGCATACAGCTAATGCATGATAAAATGAGGTGCACATCCAGTGATATGCAGCCATATCTACAATGCTATGTAAACATTTTTGACGAGAAAAAAAAGTAAAAGAAACAAAAAACACAGTAAGAAAAACAACTAAACAAAAACTTTTCTAACCAGATCTTCAGATCTCCATTGAATCCAACAAATTTGATTATTCTACTAATGTCCTGTATGCTATTTTCCATTTAAAACAAACAAAAACACTAAAATATAATTGTACACAAAAGTACAAACAGTACATGACCTTTACAGTACAAAAGAGAATATCACTCACTTCAATCACTTCAAAATGTCTTTTAAATCTGTTATATTTATTAAAAATCACCAGTTAACACTTGATGAAATAATAAAAATAATAATAATCAATAAATAGTGATAAATAAAATATACAAATATGTGTACAAAGCTTCCAGACTTACCTGAGCTGTAAAGGTAAGACAAAGAAATGTTCTTTGTTCAGCTGTTTCTGCTCCTCTGTGTGTGTTTAATCCTTTTTGAAAGATTTAAATCAGCAAACATCAGCACTGATGCTCGGTAGAGGTGGTGGAGGTAGGGGGAAGAGCTCTGAGAGCATCATGAAGGCGGGTTTTTTCAGAAATCACCTGCACTACCTGTTCATGTCATCATCATTGTTTAAGGTCTGTTAGGTTCACTGAGAAATGAGTTTTGTGGCCACAAAGCACCTTTGTTAAGAGTTAAGTCCATAATGGGGATTACTGAACATGGTCTTAGTAAATTCATATATAAAAATCTACATTAAATTTATATGTTCTTCTTCAAAATGGATAATCTACTTTTATAAAAACTCACAAAAGAGGCAACACTTCATGTCATTCTCTTTAGTATTCATGAGGAGAATAAACAACTATTATAATAGGGTTTAAGTAGGAGAAAAAGCAGTGTGTAATGTACAGAATTATTAACAATGATAACTTCTCCTAGGAAGACATTTTTGGCATATAGATCAATTAACACATATGTGTAAAGATATTATTCAGTACAGTGTCTACACACTGTATAGACACAGAGCAGGGGCCATTGCCTGTGCTTTACATACTGTACTATTAAAGACAAAATGAGGGAAAATAAAACTTCAACAGACCAGAAATACAGTTACAATGTAGTTATGATGTAGTAAAATGTTTACCCTAATTGAAAAACTAAAAATGAGCAGGAAAGACTAAACATAAGATGACAATAAAATTTGAAGTACAACATACTTAAATTACTGTATGCAGAGTTTTATGCTACCTTTCCAAGTAGGATAAAACTGCACATGGGTTTTAGGACTGTGCGTTACACTATGAAAACACTAGTACCACACTGTTTATTCTTTTTATCACAAATAAAAGGAGCACACTAATAACTTGTGTCAAATGCTACATTGTGCCAACAGAAACCAGGATGTCAGCTGTCATTATGCCAAGTCATGGTGAGCTAACATTCCCATTCCCATACAGTTATTTCCTGAAGTTAAGATCATTCTGCACAGTATATAGTAAAACAAGAAAAGAGAATCCTACAAGCACAACCATTATTCACTAGAGGATTTACTAAAGCTACAAACTTTTCAATTCGCTTTAGCTGAGCATAAAAAGAAAATTAACGTAACATGATGTGTAAAAAGTTACGTAGTTTACTTTGAAGGACAGTGTTGCCAACATTGACAAGCAGATGGTGTCTCTGTCTAGTTCAATCCTCTCAAACTACATTTTGAGCCATCTGAGGCTCACTTCTCTCTCCTGAAACCTAGACTGATCAAATATCTTTTGTTCCCAACATTTTTCAAAAGTAGGGTGTAACCTGCTCAACAAAAGGAAAAACTCTGGAAAACTGAGAATTATTTCTCCAAAAGACATCAGAAGGGAGAAGTTGTTTTGTGACGTCAGGGAGAGCTTCCATTATCTCAGTGGCAATAACAAAAAGAAAGAAGTGTCAAAATAGAATGGCCAGAAAAACATTTACCCTGAAGGTAACACAGAGAGAACTGGTCTGTACTTCTCCTGGAACTAAAACTTAATGGCATGGAGTGTGCAGCAAATTACCATACGGTAAAACAAGCCACCACACTGGCTTTATTATGTGCTCACTGCAAGTTATTACCTCTGTACAGACACAGAGGAGTGTCTGTACCCTACAGTGTTTGTACAGATAATATTTGTCACAACTGGGGACTCTAAATTGCCCGTAGATGTGAGAGAGAGTGTGAATGGTTGTTTGTCTATATGTGGCCCTGCGATGAACTGGCGACCTGTCCAGGGTGTACCCTGCCTCTTGCCCGTATGCCGGCTGGGATAGGCTCCAGCTCACCCGTGACCCCTGCAGGGACTAAACGGTTTAGAAGATAAATGAATGAATGAATGAATATTTATCACTTGGCTTTTATTGCACAGTGGAGTCTCATACCGTCTTTTAATCATGGTTTTATATCTTTTGTATTTTATTTTGTTTTTACTTCTTGTGACCCATCAAATTTTTACGTCTTATTTTATTTTATTTACCTTGTATATGAAATACTTTGGACAACAGTATGTTGTTTTTAAAAAGATTTTTTTCTATTAGTAATTGGGATTTGAGGTGTCATGTCAGTGGACCTGCGATGTGATTGGCTGTGGGGCAGACAGGGGCCTGGAAGCCCGGAAGAGTGAGAGAAAAACGAAGGGAGAGAAAAGCTGTGCTCGTTACAGAAAAAGAGACAATTAAGTAAAAAAGAACTATGGTTATCCATAAGGAGACTGAAGCTAATGCCCCTGTATTGGATTAACCTGCAGCGATACAACTCAAACCCGACCAATTTTAATAGTTTAGGGTGGAGAGCTCTCATCCATTCCCCCCTGGTTCTTTGTAATGCCTTCCACTCATTCAAGCAAACAACAAAAAATTGAAGGAGAAGCTCAAATTAATGCCTGCATATCACTGGAGTGTAGTTTATATGAGGAAGAGAGAAAGAAACTTTGACCAGCATTAAAAGAAGCTATAAAGTATAATCTCACGTTAGAAAATCTTATTGGGTAATTGTCATGGAAAGAACACAATCACCTGATTGAATATCTTAAGAAACAGATTCAATAGAAAGGATCTTTTTTTCCCTGCATATCTCTTGCACCTATGCTGGTCTGCCAACCACCAAACCAGAAGAAGAAGAAGGGCTATGTCGGTGGAGATTCTCAGTCATGCAGGTGAAGTTATTCGGAAGCTGAGTCATGGGAACTTCTTTCTTTTTATGTCGAAATGTTTCGCTACTCATGCAAGTAGCTTGTTCAGTCTAAGGGTGGCTGGTTTGAGGCTGCAAATTTATCCTCCAACCCCAGACATGTAAGGAATGTCCAGTTTTTTTGGAGTGGAACTGTATGTTCTAAGAAGACAGCTATAAACTAAATGGTACAGCTAGCTAATGTTTGCCAATGTTAGAGCGTTAGCTAAAAAGGCACATAGAAAATGGTATAAGCCATATTTTTGTGATTCAAATCCATCATGGTGGTGTATAAAGGCAAAATCTTAAAAACTCTGTCATTGCACAGATACTTGTGGATCTAACAGTGTATTTAAAGTTCATAGTAGTGACATTAAACAACACGAGCTGCCGACAACAAAAACTAATTAAACATGACATTTCTATCCACTTGTCACAAAAGCACACAAACATTATTATAACCTGTCATCTAGATCTGCCGAAAATATGACTTTAATTTCAGCTGATACCGTATTTATGAGGCAGACAAATCTGAACTAGATTTGTTCATTTGCATTGTCGACAAATTTAATAAGAAAAATACTAATAATGTAAAATACATTTAGTATTTACACTGTACACAAATACAAGTGGGTAACAGGATGAATTTACAGGAATATTTATACTTTTTTAGAACATGTCTTCAATACCTTAACTTACACAAATAATCAGTGGTACTTCTGCTTAGTGGAGCATGTATTGTTTTAGTCAGGAAGTTGTACTTCTTTTGTAGTATTTAAAAATATGTCAGTCTCTGTGAAGGTCATTGCTGTTATTGGCCTGCAGAAATGTTTACAGATAAAACACCCAGGCCTGTATTTTTCATAATAAAAGAACTATGGATGAATTTCACCTCTCTCTGTGGCACAGTCAAATGAGCTAAATCAGTTCATACATGTTTTGTTTACTTGGGCCCACACACAGAGAAACTGCAAAGACAAAGATGAAAAGCCATGGTGGTAGCCTGAGGAAAGAATATATTCTTTTTGTACAATATATTCCTTACGACTTTACAATATTTGGTTAGGTTGTTCTTGTAGAATATTTTCAGGCTGTATGCATCTGTGGATATGTTGTTAATATATAAAGTTTCCACTAAATCCATATTAAAAAATCTATATAGGTATTAAAAAGTCTTAAATATAGTCTAATAATTAAAATTCTCTGAACTTGCTGCATAACTGGGCACATCTTGTTAACTGGTTAAGGGTAGAAATTGTTGGGAATTACTACCAAAATGTGACATTAATGTCAGCAAAATCCTGATACTTTTACTATTTGGCTCCCCCTACAGGGGATGAGCATGTTTCCTTCCTTGGGAGATTATTTGGGGTCAGTACATAAAATCCATCATCCATTTTCTGAGCTGCTTGGTCCCTGCAGGGGTTGCAGGTGTGCTGGAGCCTATCCCAGCTGTCATGTGGGCGGGAGGAGGGATACACCCTGGGCAGTAAAGAATAAATATTACATCACAAATCAAATCAAAAACCTCGGTACAGTCCAAAAACACACAATAGAGTAATATTACACTTTACCATTACCATACACTACATGACACGTAGTACATAATAAAATGTGTTACTTCATGAGAGGCAATAGCGAAAATGACAAGTAGGTCCTGACCAGCTGGCAGACATCTTGATCATATGATCATCCCAATGACTTGTCCATGTTGGGAAGAGATCGAATCAGTTTTTCATTGTCACTCCAGCCCTGCACTTTATCAAATTTCCATGGATTTCATGTTTTTCTCCTGGGAGCAGCCGTGTGTTTTAGTTTTTGCAGGGCTAATAACTATTAGCAAGATACTGTAGTTGCTCTATGTGTAAACAATGCTAATTGCTAATGCAAAATACACAGGGATCAGAAAGATCCCAAGTCCACATTCTGTCACCAGAAGACACCCAACACAACCTTAAAAAACTTCCAGAAAAAGCAAATAGAAGAGCTGTTGCCACCCAACAGGCATTAGACTGTACGAAAAGTAAATAAGTTGCTAAAGCTCATAAATTATATTTATAATTATGTATACATTTATTCATGATTACTGTTTATTTTAAGAATTAGAAATATGATCAACTGCGGTTTCTCTCATCACAATAGACAGTTATTGTTTTGAGTTGTGGTGGTTATATCTAGAACAATACAAGAGGTAATAAGGGTAAAACTACTACCAAGCTATGAATTGAGCAAGCTAATATTACTATGAACCAATTACATAACTATGTTTACATTTGGTACTAGTTTGGTTGCCTTTCAAAGATAATAAGGTAAATAAACGCTCGACTCACAATGCAATGGTGACGTTAATTCGTTCTTATTTACAGAGAGACACAAATAAATTACAGATAACATAACCACAATGTTATCAGATGGTAAGTCAAAAACCTAGAGAATGATTGTTGAATGTTAGCAGTTGATTTTTTTTTTTTTTTTCTCAGTATACATTGATGCATTCTGGTTTACAGGAGACTCTGAACTGCTTTCAGTGTAACATAAACATTGTTTGTATTTGTATGTTTTACCTGAAAAACATTCCCAGTGAGTCCCAAGGTGTTGTATCCTGATGACTGTCCTTTGACTCTGATGGACAGGTCAGCGCCTTTGGAAGTCTGGCTGTGCGCAGCCTGTGCACAGAAGTTCCACTTCTCTTTCCTGGTGAATTAAGGCTATTCTTTTCCCTTCAATACATATGCATCCCCAAACCACCAGTTCCTCCTCCAATTCTGGTTTCTGCTTCCCCTCACCTGCTAACATCAGCCTTTCATTTTAATTTGTTTAGTAAAACCAGATCCATACAAAATATTATTACGTGCCACAGAGGGTGAATTGTGCCATAACAAGATTTTATGAGCCAAGCTTCTCTCTAAAAACAGGTTAGATGTTCACAGGACTTTTGACCGCTAATGTCTCTTCCCTAATTTCTTCTCTTTATTCTTTTGTTTAAAGCTTGCATCCATGTTTACATTATGTTCAAGTGCATTAGTGTCTAAATGTCCACTGTTAGCTCACAATATCTCCTTTGCTTCAATAAAGCATCCTGATTATCAACTTCATTCATTATGACACAGTTCTTAAGATCTAACCAGAATTAACATTTACATTTGTTCAGGCACAAATCAGTGTCTTCACTGTTTGTATGTCTCCTATAACGTAATGCAACAAAATACAAGCATTCACAGGAGCTGAGAAACAATCTTTACAAATGCTAAGACATTCACTGAGCCATATGAGCTCAGATACCTTCATTCTAGATCTATGTTATTCTCTTCTAGGTTATCTCCTCTGTAGTGCTCTCGAAACATGTGACACAGAAACTGGCATTTTACCTCATTGAGTTTGTGCTTTAGCTTTAACAAAAAAACAAAAATGTACAAATCCTTCGACACAAATAACTGTGCAAACTACCCCCTTAAGAAATTTTAGTCCAAACATCAAAAAGCACTGAAATATGTAATATGTAAACAATATAGTCAGGTAGCCATCAGGTATATTTTTGTGCTTTTTTTTTTACTGTATACTGACCTGAAAAACAGGTTAGATGTTCACAGGAATGAAGACATGACCCGCTAGCTTTTCTTCCCTAAATTTCTCCGGAAAAGTGGTCAAAGTGCACAAAGGTTCCACTTATCTTTCCTGGTGACTTAAGGCTATTCTTTTTTTTTTTTTTTCTTATAGTCCCACAGTGGGGAAATTCAGTTTTTTTTGGCAAGGCTGGCCCTTTGAGGCGCCAAGGGTCAGGGGTTTCGGTGGCTTGTCCAAGGACACCTCAGCATGTAGCTAGGACAACCTTGGGGTTGAAAGACGACTGCCCTACCAATTGAGCTACATGCTGCCCCCTTCAATACATAAGTGGAATTGATTATAAACTCAATAATGTATTTTAATTGGATCTCCACCTATTTATTTAAGGTTTAACCTCCCACATTAATGAAGTCACCTTTTTGGTACTGGTACCAGTTTTTGTAAAACCTTTATAATATAAACTGCAAGAAAATCTCTCCTGAGCATGCTCACACTCATACAATTATTATTATTATTATTAAAACCATCGGTCTACTAGGTAACTCAACACACAGACACACTTTAAGAAAGGCACAATATGGACTTCTACTGGAAAAATAAATGTCTTGATACACGAATAATGAATAAAAATAGGTTGTACATGTACGAATACATGTTACAGTTTTCAGTGTATATTACATGTGTTACTTCTGGCACAACGTTTTTAAATCTCTACCAAGGCAATGCTAGCAGCTTCTACATTTTACAACATTTCAGGTTCAGATTTAGTAGGAAATGCATTTGTGTACACACACTGTGTATTTTATACATGAGAACTTCAGTAGTATGTAGTTTCAGTAGTAGGAGGAAGATGTTTAAGAAGATGTTCTCTTCGCTCTGTTCTTTCTAAACAGTGTTGAAATTAAAAGCTGTTTTGTCATGCATCACCTGCATGCCTTATGTTTGCGACAGAATAAAATATAGAAGTTGTGAAGTTGATTATTCTATAAATATCTTCTAAAATATCCAGAGCAAAATGCTTCGTTTTCTCATATAAGTATTAAATAATTGATTAAAGTTGATTGCAGTGGGATTTAACAGATATGTCTCAGTGTGTCAGGGATTTTAAAAAGTAAATTTAAGGTGCATGAGACCATAGTCTACCTCTTCAAGTAGTTAGCTCACAATCAAAAAATAAATAACATGTAACATGTCCTTATCCATCTAAACTAAACATACAGTGCATCTCCCAGCATAGCATTGGACCATGGTTAATATTCAGTGAAGCTGTAATCACTCTCTCTGTCTGTTCCTCTTCAGACTCTCTCCATCCTCTCTTCTCTTCCTCCCCACCACCTTTTTCAAACTGCCTCCTCAAGCTCTCAGCTCTGCTCCCTCCTCTGCCTCATCTCTCTTCTTCACCAATTCCTCTTTGAATCTGTTTCCTCAGTGCAGTTCTTCTGCAACTTCTCTCTCCTCCTCTGTCCTCTCCCAACTCTGTGCTGCCGCTTTCTTTTCTGTGATGCTGCCATTTCCTTTCTCCTTCTCAGTTTCTCTCATTCCCTCCCTATTTCACTGTCGCTCCTGCAGCTACAATTCCTCATACTATCACATTTCACCTCTTTCTTTTTATTCAATGGTTTCCATTCAGGCATCATCCCTCTTGTATCCTCTCTGCCTATCATGCTTCTTAGATTTTCTATCTCTAAATTCACCCTTTCTAAGTTTTAACTTATTTTTATTACCACCATCTTTCCTTGTATTTTCCTGGTCTTGCTTTGGTTTTCGTGTTTGTTTTCTTTTTCAAGACTGTTCTTGTAAAATGTCTTTAACCTTTTTGCTCAATTTTCTTCTCTTTGTCCTTATCAGAAAGCTTCTCTAATCTGGACTTAACCTCATAATTTTTCTTTTTGCTCTTCTTTGTATTTTCTTCTTCTGTCAACTCCTCTTTCTTCTTTATCTCTGGATCTCCTTTTTCCTGCATGTCCTATTCTTTTTTCTTCTTACTTTTCAAAATTTCCTTGTCGCCCTCTTCGTTCTTCGTCTGCTCATCCTCAATCTTCTTGTCCAGTTTCTCCTCCAGGAGATCCAGCTCCTGCTCCAGCTCAACCAGTTTCTGTGGATCCCATTCCAAATCCTTTTCAATCTCCACCTCCACCTCCTCAATCTCCTCATACTCTTCCACCTCAATGCCATCCATTGTTTTCTGCAGCTGTGTCTTCAACTTGTTGAGCTCCAGTAGACCATCTTGTAGATCTTTACACACCTCTCTGATCTTGGCAGCAAACTCAGTTTTGGCACCTTTGCGGAGCTCATGGGAGTCTTTGGCGAGGAAGAAAACATCCAGAGCCAGGAAGAGAGCGGACATGACCCCTGTCGTGATGCTGACAGCCTGGGCAGCTTTGACTGCACCACCTGTGGCACTCAAAAGCTGCACAGTGCTGATGAGTCTGTCTGTGTTGATCAACAGGGCTTTCCCAGCGCGACCGCCCTCCTTCATCACAGTCTTGACATTATGGTTTAAAGCTTTTTTGGAAGCACTCTGAGTATATTTTTCAAAGTTCCACTCCTCCAGGGTGTCCATACCTTTCTACAAGAGGCACAGAGACAAGAAGGTTAGTCCTGTGCCAAAAAGAAGATATCTTTTCCAGCAGGTCCACTAATGCAGCACATTACATAGAGACACTCTCATATAATGTGCTGCATTAGTAGTAGTATTATATTATTAGTTAACTGTTGTAACTAGTTAACTGTATGCAATCCATGCAATTTCTTTACTATTGAGATATCAATGCAAAATTATACATTTGCTAGTGTACTAAATGATTGTTAGCTAACAAGTTAGCTTCTCAAAGTGAGAAACTTCCCTCACCTGCACAAACTCCAAAGACTCTCTGATATCTTTGATCTCCTCCTGGTATCCCTCAATCATCTTCTCCACTTTCTTTCTGTCCATCCTGGAGTGAACAGTATCTGTGATATTAGCCGTCGCTGAAGTGATGCTGCCTGCAGTCGCCACACTAATCCCCACCGCCGTGACAATAACAGAGGCCCCATAAGTGAAAGGGGCTAGAATGAGCCCTGTGATTGTAGCCACGCTGCCCACCACACTGGCCACCCCTCCACCCACAGCAGCGCTCACAGTTTTCTTGTGGAAATTATCTGCAGCATCAGCCAGAGACAAAAGCTCCAGGATGCGATGCTGTAAGGACGCACCCCGCTGGTTGAACAGACGCACGAACACACGGGCAGCAAGGTAGACACGATCAGCTGCCTGCTCCACAGCCCTGAGGAGAGACATTAGAGCACTAATGATGAGTAACTATACGTACCTATACTCACTTATTCTGAGTTGGAACTTAAAGAGTAGTTTTGTGATGTGGTATTGACACTTTAATTTCATCTGAACACTTCCTCTATTGCATTTATGATAGTAAACTCAATACTGGTTTTAGACATTCAAGACAAGATTACACTGTGAGGCTCTGAGAAGTTATGACACTTTCTCTGGTTTGATATTTTGCTGACTGAATGACAATCATTAGTTGCAGCTGCGACTACTGTATGTGCATATGTCTCACGTGAGAGTTGCAGGTGGACACCGTTCCTTAAATAATCGCATTTATCAGCTGAGCATCAATATTAACAAAATACAGCAAAAGGAAATATAAATCAAACAATGATCATACTAAAAACTATTACCTAAGTAAATTTGAATGAAAATAAAGAAGCTATGCTCACATTTCCTCATCCTCCTCTTCAGAATTTGACATCTCATTCCACTCTTTCCAACCTGAAAACCAGCAACAGCAGCACAATTCAACTGGTAGATGGAGCAAATAGGTAAGTGGCCTGATTCTAACATTTATTTCATCGTATGTGTCACATAGCAGATGTGTTGTGCAAACCTGGGCTGTGATCTCTGGTGGAGTCATGCAATGAAGAAATACAAATAAAAAGCCTATACTACATATACTTATTCAAAATAAAGGTGAGCTCTATAATACTAACCTTTCACTGTGTTCCACCACTCCATCAATTCATCACTTTCCTAAAAACAAAGAACCTCTGTAATGATAACATGATAACAACTTATTCATGTATATATGTAGTTAAAAAAACACTAAACTTAAACAGACCTGCTCAGAGTCAGGTGTAAATTGAGGAGGGTTGTTTTCAGGTGGGTAAAATGCCATCTCCACAGGCTGCACTTCTACTGTGCACCCCTGGAAATCAAACAGCTTTTAAACACAAAGTTCAGCTACTACTGCCGTTTACCTGTAAACACTAACACAGGAACTTCTTGCTGTGAGGCAACAGTGCTAACCACTGCACCACCATGTCTCAATAATAACAATAATAACAATAATGCTATAACAAATATCAGACCATTTTAGAAATATGCAATTTCATATTTACTTCCATTTCAATGCATGAAACATGACTGCCCTCTATTTTTTCAAGTGTTTGCAAATATTCAAACTCGTTTGCTTATATTGATTTATTTATTCAGATATACATACATATATACATTATACCTGTACATACATTAACAAAATGTTCATAAATTATGAACTTGAGCTGACACAGCACTGTATTAACAGATGTTTACTTGGGACTTACAGCCCATAAAAGACACTTGGCTGGAGATTTGCTAAATATAAATATCTGTATATATTTAAAAAAGTAAATGTAGTGTTAGGGTTAGTATCTTCATGCTAACCTGTGCTGGGTTCAGCTCACACAGCTCCACATTCTCCTTAACGATCGTGTCTGAAGTCTGTGGTAAGCAAAAGGACAATCAATGTTTTAATTACATGTCATATAGAACCATCTTGGCCTGTACGGTCCAATAATGCACTTAATGCCCTAATGTATGTTTTTTTTGTTCTTAATAGCAATAAATACCTGTGAGGATAAAGTAACTGTTGGTATTTTGTGAACCGTTTTCTTGATTCTGAATGACACAACCTGATGAAATTAAAACAGAAAAGAAAAGAAAAGGTAAATCACGCTAATCATCACCATTAGCGTGTTAAAATAGAATAAACAGTAACTTTTTTGTTGTTGAATGTTTTTTTTTTTAGATGACTAGCAACTCACTGTTCTCGTCTGCGTGATGGTCCTCCTGCGTCTCAGCTTTCCTCCTTCTGGTGGCTCCATGTCTTCACTGTCCTTAAAAACACAAGACAGAAACATATACTGTAACTGACACAGGAGTTTATAGGCATCATTTTAGCATCAGTGACATTTGATCATCATTGTTTCTCTATATGCATTTATACCTATAAACATAATACATAGATTAATTTTTAAAAATATTTTTCTAAGGGGAACACAGAACATAAAAACACCACTATAATCTGCAAATCAAATACTTTGATTAGATTTTTAGATTTGATTTTTTAGATTTTTAGCTGCGTCATTGAAATTTCAAACAACTGTTAACTTCCGCTACAGTGGATCTATTATTACAAATCTTATATAACTCAAACAAGAGCTGATACCTGTTGTTCCACAATTTTTTCCGTCATCCTGATCCTGGTCATCCTCTTATCAAAGACACTTTTGTCCTGCTATTGAAGTATAAAACATGAAGCATCCATATAAGTCTCAAAAACATCACACAATCAATCAAACTACCAACCACAGTAACACACTCACTTTTGTTATGCTTGTAGCAACCGAATGATTATTGTTACTTGCCAGCAATTCACTGTTTGCTGAAAGACCTTCCTTTAAAATAAAATTTTAAAAAACATTAAATTTACTTTTTCTTATGTAAATTCTGTGAAACATTGCTCTATTTAAGTACATTTTTTCGTGTTATCCTGTAGTTGGGGTCGCCACAACTGAGTATGGTCCGCATATCCAATTGAAACATTGGTTTGATTATCCAAGTCATTTAAATATGACAAATAAATGGGATTTTCTCCCATTCTTCTTTGCAAATCCTCTCAAGCTCAGTCAGGTTGGATAGAGACCATTGGTGGACAGCCATTTTCAGGTCTCTCCAGAGATGTTTAATAGGGTTCAAGCCACTGCTCTGAGTGGGCTACTTCAGAACATTCACAGAGTTGTCTTAACCCTTTCTTGTGTTGTCTTGGGTCTGTGCGTAGGACTGTTGTCATGTTGGCAGGTGACCCTTCGGCGCAGTCTGAGGTCCTGAGCTCTGTCGAGCAGCTGGAACAGGATATCTCTGTACTTTGCTCCATTCAGCTTTCCCTCAACGCTGACCAGTCTTCCAGTCCCTGCTGCTGAAAAACACCCCTACAACGTGATACTGCTCCTGGGAGTCTTCAATGGACGAGAATTATTTTTTATAGCGTTTTCCACATATGTGCCTTGCCTCTCTGAGCTCTGCAGACAATTCCTTTGACTTCATGGCTTTTGTTATGATACAATATGCATCGTCAGCTGTGGGGCCTTCTATAGAGAGGTGTGTGCCTTTCCAAATCATGTCCAATCAATTTAATAAAGCACAGGTGGACTCCTATTTAAATTTGCAAATACTACTAAATACGTCACAAATGCACTGTATGTGGTATAAAACATGTTTGCTAACTTGAAATGCAGGGACACTATTGAAATGTGATCCACTAAGTTCAAGGTGTGATAGTTGGGATAGAAACTGCTCTACAGTTCATGTGTGTGTGAGAAATACTGGACCACAAAACTATTATAATTATATTTTTTATGTGTTATTACATGCTGTTATTATAATACGCACATTTCAAGTCAACAAAATGTTGTAGCTACATAGTTTTTTCCTTTTCAGTGCAAGTAGTGCTCACCTCTGCAGCGTCTGCGAGGCTGTCACAGCTGGCAGACAGGTGCTTTGTGCAGCGCAGGGGATCCTAGAGAATAGAAAAAAGCTTCAACGGTTTATTGATTAAGTATTACACAGTATTATTTCTTTAAAAGTGTAATCCTAAAAAAAAAAACAACCATAAAGTTTATTTGGACACCTCAGTAGCGATGGAGCGTGGAGCTGGTTTAGGAGATTTTTTGAAGCTCCCTGCAGGTCGTGCTGTTTTCTCCTGAAACATACAACACGTTCACATATTAGCAGTCAATCAGTGTAAGAAAAGAGAAACAAGCTGAGAAGGTGATAATTAGTACCTTTGGTGTGGCTGCTTCTAACAGATTTTCCCAACTGACAGATAATTTTGTATCCTCACATGTGTTCGGTTCCTGAACAAACACAAAACAACACATATTTTATATCAGAGATAAAACACACTCCCTCTCTAGGTTGGCTCAGTGTGCGAGCAAAACAAGGCCTGAAAGATGGGTTACCCAAGTACCTATCAAAACAAAATAAAGTGGCCAATAATATGAACATAGACATAGTGAAAGTGTGTGGGTAAGATGTGAAGAAATCTAGGGATGTGCTGCTGTTATTCTCAGAGTGTGAGTTACTGACCTCGTCAAACAAGTTGTCAGTACTGGCTGATCGTTTGAATCCAGTCAGGCCTTTTTTCTTCACCTAAAACAAACATTTTCTCAGTTATTACATTCAGAAACATACTGTTTGTTTAATGTTTAAAGTGAACTCTTAAACGTGTGAAGCAAATCCTTCTACAGTGTATTGTGATGTTTAAAACATAATAGTAGATAACGGAGATGCACATAGGTATTTTTAATCCAGTTTTTTTTTTTTTTTTACCATTTGCTTTATCATCTGCAAAGGACTTTGTTTTTTAAAGTGCAACATAACCAAGAGTTACAGAACAAACTCACCAAAAATAAAGAATATACATATATACATATATATAGTACCTTCAGAACAGTTGTGTCAGCCAGATTCTCACAGCTACCAGAAAACAGATTTTCACTATTCATGTCCTGCTCCTGAATTCAGACCACAAAGAGCAAAAATCAACCTCAACTCCTTTGTCCGTAGCAAATAACTTACACTTACCATTTAATTTAACGCATGTTAACAAGATAAAAAAAACATATTTATTGATTTAAAACATTACTGTTGAGTTGTGTTAATGTAATAATGTTGGTATTTACATCAACTTAATTTTGTGTGTTATTTATATTCAGCTTTTAGCAATTATTGGTTGTTGGTTCAACTTAATTTCACCAGATTCTGTCATAACATAAAAAGCTTGACTCAAACTTAATTTTGTTTGTTTTCCTAAAACATTTGTTTACACAAATGACAAATGTTTTTAGACATTTGTTTTTTCAACATGTTGCTAAAAAATATCATTCATTTATAAATGGCTTGTAATCAGTGAAAGCTTCCTCTAAAGATGTGTATCTATACGTTTTCTGTAGAATTATCTACTCACCTTATTAGTGTTACTCTCAGTCAACTTGTCATTGCTTGCTGATGGCTCTTCTTCCTGTTTCCCTGCCCTGAAACAGGGAAGCTTTAACAGGAATTCATTTAAATGTTAAACTTTAGATTAACATTTGTGCACAGGTTTGCCTGTATACGGTAACTTTGCAACGAGTGCTGGATTTTTAGCTTTGTAAGTATAAATTGCTGAAAGACATTTTTTATAAAGTATTGATTCTGCACTGATACTAATGTTGACTTTTTATTCCTTTTTTGTAATTAGTGTAAATTTGCTAACAAATATGATGGAAAAGAACTTGTTTCCTTGTTGTTGAAGTATTATGGGCCTCACCTCAGCTCTTACTGAGCCACAGCGCAAACATTTAGGCTCAGACATGTGTTCATGTCCATCATAGTGAGTCATGCATGTTTGTGTGTGGGGGAGGATCTGTCAGCTTTGTCATGACAAGACTCGCATTGTACTAAGGCAAGTTGTCGGTGCATGGAGAGAGGCCTGTGTGTACTGACTCTACAGCCTGAAGGCAGGAGAATTTTAATCAACTTGTGCGAACATGAACACCGAGCACAGCTCAAAAGCTAAAACTGATGCAGTCTCATACACAAGTCCTGCAATAAATCCTCTCTTCATGGAGGTGATAATGGTTCATACTGTTTTACACATGTTAGACAACTGTATGATATGTATGAGATTCAAAACATGTTCAAAACAGATTGTAGGTTGCAATGACCTCATTACTCTTGTATATACATGAAGCTGATCAGCGATTTAATTTTACCTCTGCAGTTAGTTTTATTTTTGCTTTCTGACCTGTTTAGTGAAACATAATGATTGAAGGACTTACAAGAAAGAAACTTATTAATTTATTGACTCTGATTTATTTTTAAATGGATAATGTTCCTGCATGATTAAATGAATCTGCAACTAGCAATACTTTAGTTTCAAGGATTTATATGCAACATTAAGTCCTCCAGTCACTGCCTTTGTCACCCATCTTAGAGAGGCTTAGACTGAGGCTGTTCCCATCTCAGAGGAGCTATGGGAGGACGGCTTGTCCAGTAATACAGAACTGTTCTATTCAATTTCATGTTCATTGTAAAATGATTTCAAACAAACAACTACCACACATCTAGGAGAGCATGTAAAATGTGCACACACTTGAGTGACGCTAATAACCATTACTCACATAACCACTACTCACATATTACCTGTTGTGGTTTCCCTGCAACAAGTATCTTGTTAGACTTTCCGAGTAGGTCGCTGAAAAATCCTTGTTCCTGTTAACATCAGATAAATATCACCATTACTGAGTGTTTAATATAACAATAAGAAAAATAATAATCCTGTCACTTCAGATAAAACGTCTGAGCTCACCTTTGAGTTTTCAGACAGATCATCGTTACTACCTGAGACATCAGCGTTCAGAGACAGTGTGTCCTGAAAAACAAAATGAAGCAGTTCAATGTGACCATCAGGCCACAGGATTAGAGACACAAAAGGACCAGTTTGGTTTTGCATAATGTTTCAGCTGTTTTTAATGTCTACATCAGCTCATCAGTGTGAGCAGCTCGTGTAGGTTTCAGAGACTTCTTGAAACTGTACAGCCAACAAACTCACCTTGTTATGTTCAGACAGACTGACACTGCAGGCCGACGGCTCACTGCCAGCATTTAGAGTCACCTGAAACAAAAGTGACACATACAATTAAAATAAAATACACACAGACAAAAGCTGTATTTGAATGACAAATAATATTTTATGTTTCCAACATCAGTCTGGAGCATTTAGCCTGTGCCGTGCAATAGTTCAGTGTTTTCTGTGTTAACTTGTTCGTGTAAATGATCCCACCTGTTTTGGTTTCTTTTTTACTTCTGGCTTCATCGTGCATGACTCCATCTGTCCTGTTACACAGAGAGTTGTTAAATATAGACAAAGATGGGTTTGGATTGACTTGAGCTGGAAATATTACAACTTTAGATGTGTGAGCCAGCCGGCAGTAAGAAACTAATTACCACTGGAGTAGGGAAAGGACAGAGGGGTCTATGAGGATTCTTCTAACCAGATCACAGTTATCCCAACGATTCTGTTCAGTAGCAACTGGACTTTTTTTATTTCCTGAAGACTTTTCACCTTCCATCCAGAAGGCTTAATCAATTCTGACTAACTGTCTGGAGTAACAGGCTCATAACCGCTGTGGAGTCATCAAGTTGTTAACGCTTTATGGTCACCTGTGGGTTGCTGATCCACTTGGCTTTTATGTGTGTCACTGTGATCAACTGAGCCAGGTGTGTATTGTAAATTGGTGACAGATTGTGCTTTAGACCACCTCCTGTGTTTAACAATAGTCATCTGCAATAAATTATAAACTGCTTCTCAAACACCTTGTTTGATCAAATTGTCCTCCCTGTCTAGTCTTTCAGGTGCAGATGGACTGCAGAGTCCTCTCCTGAGGAGCTGGTTCTCCTGTGTTGTGCCATGCATTTGTGAAACTGTTCTTCTGTCTCTCCCATGTACAGATCTGTACATTCATCACTGCACTGGTTTACATATACTACATTGCTCTGTTTGTGTCTCGCTGTTTTGTCCTTGGGGTGGACCAGTTTCCAGACCAGTTTAGTTTAGACCAGTTTGCAAGACCAGACACACCAACCTGTGAACCAGCTGAATTGACTACAAGAAGCCTAGAACTCAATGCCTCACACATGGATCGGATAGGATATACAGCAATGTTAACAAAGACAGAGAAGGTGGTTAAAACCAACACAGCAGATGTTGAGAACAGCTGTAAGTACCTTGGAATCCCGCAGGCAAATGGGAACCATGAAGAGGCCACAAGGAAAGCAGCAACCACCAAAAACCTGCACAAAGTAAGGCAAGTCGTGAGAAGTCAGCTGGTGTGATGTTCTTTTTGCAAAGTGCTGTTATTGCTTTACAGCTCATGTAACAGAATGCACACTTTCTAAAAAGTTTTTCTACTTAGCTAGCAGAATATTTCCCCAAATAATAATCAGCATGTTTTGTTGGCACATGTGAGACAGACGTTTGTGTTCGTTTTGTGTTCTTGTAACTCTCTCATGGATGCTATTTTTGCCAAGTCTTTTTTTTTTATAGTTGAATCATGAGCACTGACTTTAACTGAGACAAGTGAGGCCTGCAGTTCTTTAGATGTTGTTCTGGGTTTACTCAGTTTTCTCAATTTGTGGATAATGATTCCAATAATCCCCGTCATTTCGGCTGTTTAGCATGTCAGTTTTTCCTAATAGCAGCTCTGGTATCCTTTAGTTTTTCAGCCAAACCACTTAACTAGTTCACCTGTTAGCTTCCAACTCTTATTCTCAGTCAGTCATAATTTAATCTCCTTTTTTTTATGCTAAAAGCAACTGTAAACATGCGAAACATTGTTATTCATCATCGCCCAGTTGTTGAAGTTTCTTTTATTGTTCAACTGACTCGTGTATAGCTTCAGTCATTACTTTTAAATGTTATGTACAGCTGGTGCCAGTGTTGGACCATGAATCTCAACACATAAAAGATGAGGCCAAATGTACTTCAGTAGGTCTGAGTCACTCCATGTGTTATGAACACTTGATCAAGGAATCTCAGGCTTAGGCTCAAAATACTGTAAATAATAACACTGTAATAATGTAATGTAATAACAACGTAATAATCTGTAAGGCACAGCTGTACTGTATACTGTAGCTGTCTAGTTTGAATGGTCTTGTACACAACAATATGTGCATCGCTGGTGAAAGAGACAATGCGATTATTTACACTACTCCAATAAAATATGAAATATCACTGGAGCTGAGACCATTAGTGGAATTTTTGACACTCTTTTAATCTTTGTATGTAAAAACGGCCAATATTTCTTTTGGTTTTAAAATAATATAAATCATTTTTCTCTTTTCATATCAAAGGTGTGACACATTACATTTTTTTTTAACTATTTCTGGAAAATAATACATGATTTTTTTTAAAAGCATGAGTTCCAGCCCTAATTACAAAACCTAAAATGATGCCTTCAAAAACACTGTAGTATCAGCAGCATAATGGACGTACAGTATAATAATTCAAAATTGCCATCATATTTTGCTTACTTTATCAGTACATTATTACTAGCATGCAACTACAGTGAAGCATAAAATATTCTCAACTTCTCGAATACAAATTTCTCAAGAAGTACAGTAGAATACTGAAGTATTACTGAAGTATTCTGATAACTACAAGGCTTCTACTACAACTACTAATGTCTCTACAGTAATGTTAAAATGAGTAATCTACTGCAGGATGACATGGTGACTGTAAATGTAACCATTTGAAATGTAACTCTGAGTTACAGTATGAAGTATTTGGAGAAGTAGTTACCACACTACACATTTCCCTAGTCTGTAGCCTGGTATGCTAAAGCCAAAACAAACAACTCCACCCTGAACTAAGACAAACGGTAAATTATACAACATTAATGTGTATGAAGACACAAACTGAGCGGTTTCACCTACCGAAGGTGTGAAGAAAGTTCAGAGATTCTTCACTTCCAGTTTGAAACAACAGACGCTCTGACAGCTGATCATGACAACATGTTCCCAGAAGGTTTTATATCCGCTCTTTAGACGCATGAGACGTTCAAGAGCTCCCTCAAAGCTCGGAAATACCAGCTTCAAAGTATCTGACTGCAACTACTCTCAAGTGTCTTTGCTTTGTTTTTGTTTGGCAAAGTTAAGGACGTGATGGATTTATAGATATCATGTTGGTGCATAAACCGTTTTTGTCTCACCTTTACTATAAAATTGTAAAAACTTCATACAAAACAAACGACCTTTATAAAAACTGGCCTGGTCAGATTCTTTCTCTATTAAAAGTTATTGTTTTGTCAAAGCTGGTATAGTTCTTGTTTATTTACTTATTTTGCACTTTTATTTTAGAATGTCAAACCCATCTATTTTAGTTTACAGTGAATGCTATATATTTAATGTGCATAATATTATTATTATTTTTGTGTCATCATATCTCTTGGAGTACAGCTAAATCTATCCTTAAGAAATGGAAGTAACATAGCACATTTCTTTTCTTTATAAATTACAAACAGTGCTGTGTCTGAGAAGTTTGTTTTATTTTTAATTATTCAAATGCAAAAAAAAAAAAAAAAGAATATCATCTCTGTTTCAGCACAGTACCGGTATTATAATAGATACTAATATCATTATTTTAATCTGAAACTCTGTCAAGTTAATTCCTTAGAGACGGACAGCTGTGTTCTGCAGAAGTTCTCCGATGATTCTGCAATTGTCGGCCTGATCACTGATGATGAAGACGCAGAGTACAGAGGACTTACGCAGAACTTTGTGGCCTGGTGTCAGCAAAACCACCTCCTGATCAATGCGAAGAAAACCAAGGAGATGGTGGTGGATTTTCTGTCTGCTGTCCCTTCACCGGTGAACATACAGGGAACAGATATTGAGAGAGTGGACTCTTATAAGTATCTGGGTGTTCACCTAAACAATAAACTAGACTGGACTCATAACACGGATGCATTGTACAGGAAGGGTCAGAGCAGATTGTACCTCCTGAGGAGACTGAGGACCTTCTATGACTCTGTAGTGGCATCAGCCATCCTGTACGGTGTGGCCTGCTGGAGCAGCAGCATCACAGAGAGGGAGAGGAAGAAGCTGGACAAAGTAATCAAGAAGTCCAGCTCTGTCCTGGGCTGTCCCTTGGACTCAGTGGGAGAGTTGGGTGAGAGAAGGGTCCTGGCAAAACTGACATCCATGCTGGACCATGAGTCTCACCCACTGCAGGACGCCCTGTCTGCTCTGGGGAGCAGCTTCAGTGACAGACTGATCCACCTCCGCTGTGCGAAGGAGAGATTACGTAGATCTTTCCTCCCTGCTGCAGTCAGACTGTACAATAAACACTGTTGATCCTCATATTACACCTGTGCAATAATCATATACCAACTTGGTTTTACAATGTTCAGCACTGCTATCCAGTAATATCCATATACTGTACATACTCACACTGCTACATATACAATACTTACATGTATATATTGTATTTATTACTGTACTGTTTGTACTATCAGGTTTCTTAGTTTATTTATCTCATACTGTGCCAGTTTAGTCTTTCGTTTTTAATTAAGGCCCTTTGGTTAGACTATCTTTCTGACATTTTAGTGTACTTAAGCTGTAAAAATGCAATTTCCCCATTGTGGGACTAATAAAGGTTTTCTTATCTTATCTTAGGTCAAAACACAATACGGTGTTGTCCTTTTTGTCAGCTATCAGACACAGAAATATGTTTCTCTAAGATCTTGTAAGATTAACCAACATAAACTAAAATCAAACTAGTAAATTTTATCCATTTATTTAGATATTAAACATTAGGTCAAGATCAAGACATGTTTTACTGTCCCCTCCAGGAAACGTGCAGGGCTCAATGTCACTGCATCACATTTATCACCAAACATGCTTAAACCCTCCTTATAATGATTAACTAAAATACAACCATACTCAATAGAGTAGCTGAATCAGTAACATTATAACAGCTTAATCTGTAATCTGTGCAACTACAGGGGTAATAAATATAAAAAGTAATTACATACCAACCAATAAAATAACATTGCAGTATAAAGCACATACAGGAAAAGGCAATACAGCATGAGGGAAGTTTAAGCCATTGTCCAGGAAATATAAACAAATTGAGACATACAGCATATAGCACATAGTACATACAACTGGGAGAAAAAAATTAAACTCTGTGCAATCCTGTATTAAACCCATTTTATAAGTGTTATACAGAAGTCAAATGGGTGTGTGAAAGAGCTGGAACTGAGAATATTTTCTAAGACTTAAATAAAATCTATGGATAGCTTATTAAGTAATACAGACAAACATTTTCTCACTGTAGCTAATGGCCTCCTGTCGACTCTTTAAATCAACATACCAGATCTCGGTCACACCCACTGACAGACTTGCAATTTCTTGTTTCTCGTACATGTTAGATATGAAGCCCTGGAACCTCCTATCTGGCTTTGTGGTGGCTCTGGACTCACCTGGGAGTGGGGTGTGGCCAGATGGAAATTTACCTGTGTCTGAGAGACTGAAGGAAGTGTTTCCCAAACTCTTGTTCTTAGCCAGTCTGTGTGACGCAAGTATCAACATGAAAACCTAAATGCACTGAAAGCCTTGGCAGGAACTGAGTGGTGGATAATCACTGGTTGCAGCTGTATAATAACAAGGCTGAGCTCATGTGTTTACATACAACACATAAAAGAATGGTTACCTTACTGAAGGACAGAGGTATGAAGATTTTAGTTTTACTTTAAAATCATAATTTTATTTATAAAGTGCAACAAACTACTCATAAAGCAAAATAACAAGCCTAATTTAAGCCTGAATTTGGCTGACAGCTCATGAAAAATCAAGAATATTTCCTAAAATCTCAATGTCGTGTTACAAGGAGGCAAACAGCCTGTGGCAGCAGTGAGGTGTTACTGGAGACCACGTTACTTTGATAGCAATCTTCAGCTCACCTGTATTGCTTGATCAGGTGTTTTTCTTCTTCCTCTTTACAGTATCCCACAGATTCTCTATAGGATTCAAGTGGCAAGATGACTGGCCAGTCAAGCACAGAAATATCAAACCAGTTAGTGGCAGCCTTGGAACTGTGGCCAGCTGTTAAGCTTCAAGAAAATCACCCAAACGCATGAAGTGCTCTATAATTTCCTGCTAGACTACAGAGATGATTTTGAACTTGTTAAAACATATATACCCCTTTTCCACAAAGTTAGTTCCAGGGCTGATTCGAAGCCTGTGCTAAATTTCGACCCAGTTCTTCGCATGTTGGCAGGCAAAGAGCTAGCTCTCAGCCAGGACAATTGGCTCCAGTCTGGCACCTCAAACTCTTTGTGGGTCTGTAACTACGAACCAAGTGTGTTAGGAGCTTGGGGTGGGATTATTGTGAGAAATGAAATCAACTAAAACTTTGTTGTAAAGATAAAAAAAAAAGGTGTATCATTTATTAAAATTGTTTAATTTCAATGTAATTAATGAAACCTAGTTAATGCTAATGGCTAAAAATAACAAGTGCTAACATTTACAGTCAAAAAGTATCAAATGTAATGGCTGTACATAGCAATCACAAAGAGCTGCGCTCATGTGCTGGTCAAGGAGTGTTTGGATGTGAGTTTATGCTGGCAAAGCCATGAGCGGTGTAGTGCTTTTTATTGTGCGTAACGTTAGCGATGCAGAAAGTGAAGACATGCTGTACATGGTGTTGTAGTGACGTGGCTCTGCAGTGACTCGCTTGCCCGTGGAAAAGCAAACTACACTGGTTCTTCCCAAGTTTCCCAAGTGGAACCAACTCTGAACCAGCAATAGCAACAGCCCAGAACTAGCACCAAGTTCATGTTGGTCAAAAGGGATCAACAGTGAACCAACTTCTGTTCTGTGCCTCTTCACTCTCAGAGTCATCCAGACTCTGGGACCTTGATTTCCAAACGAAAACAGGACTTTGGAGCATCCAGCACTGGTTGAATTCCATTTCCCTTTTACTGTTTACCCTGTTAGCTGACACTTCTGATATTGCCCCTGGTTCAGGACTGGCTTGATCCTATATTTTTCCTTTTCAAGTAATTTGTTCACAATAAAGAAAATGAACAATAACATTGTCCTTACCTATCTAAACTAAATATTCAGTCCGTCTAACAGCAGAGCATTGGACCGTGGCCGATATCCTCGACGAGTGTGTTCTCTGTCTCTGTCCTTCCTCTTACTCTGTCTATCCTCTCTCCTCTTCCCCCTCTTCTCCTCCTCCTCCTCAGCCTCTTTTCTCTCAAACTGCCTCCTTTCGCTCTCAACCCTGCTGCCTCGATTTGGATCCCCTCTCTGCCTCTGCCCATCATGTAGAGCTGCTTCTCTCCTATACCGACTCCTCTTTGAATCTGATTCCTCTATATTACCTTTTTGCTCTCTATCCATATGCTCCCTTCTCGTTTGTGTTTTGTCACCTTGAGACTCTTTTCTCACGTCACCTTTTCTGTAATCTCTTTTCATTCCTGTCTCTGTCTCTCTCTTAGATTCACTTCCTTCTTTAATTTCTGGCTGCTCTCTTCTTTTTGCCATCTTGGCTCTCACTGCTGTCTCCTCCTCTATCTTCCTCCAGCTCTCTGTCTCATTGCTTTCTTTTCTAGTGAGTCTCTCCATGTCTCTACTGCTGTTTCCTTTATCTTTATCAGTTTCTCTCATTTCATGCTGGCTTTCTCTTTCTCTGTCACTCCTGCTGCTATGACTATTCATACTGCCACTTTCCACCCTTTTAGTTTTAGTCACTGGTTTCCATTCAGGGTTTATCCCTCTTGTTTCCTCTGTCCCTTCATGTTCTCTTTCTGTATTCCTCCTTTCTGAATAAAATTTTTTGCTCATATTCTCTCGTTCTGAATCACCTGATCTGTTTCTAACTTCTTTTATAGCCACTTTTTTCTTTTCTGCTGTTTCCTCTGTTGTACCAGTATCATTCTTTGCCTTGTCTTGCTTGCGCTCACACTTTTTATTGTGGTTGTTGGTTTCTTTGTCTTGTTTGCTTCCTATCTGAAGTTGGACTTTTAAAACGTCTTTAACTGCTTTAACACTTTTCTCAGTTTTCTTCTCTTTCTCCTTATTGGGAACCTTCTCTAATTTGCACTCGACCTTGCCTTCTATCTCATCATTTCCGTTTTTGCTCTCCTTCTTCCTCTCTTTCATTGCATTTTTTTCTCTCCTTAACTCTTCCTTTGTCTCTGGATCTCCTTTTTCCTTCATGTCCTTCTCATTTTTCTTCTTACTTTTCAGATTTTCCCTTTCACCCTCTTTACTCCTCTTCTGCTCATCCTCAATCTTCTTGTCCAGTTTCTCCTCCAGGAGATCCAGCTCCTGCTCCAGCTCAACCAGTTTCTGAGGATCCCATTCCAAGACATTTTCAATCTCCACCTCCACCTCCTCAATCTCCTCATACTCCTCCACCTCAATGCCATCCATTGTTTTCTGCAGCTGTGTCTTCACCTTGTTGAGCTCCAGTAGACCATCTTGAAGCTCTTTACACACCTCCCTGATCTTGGCAGCAAACTCAGTTTTGGCACCTTTGCGAAGCTCATGGGAGTCTTTGGCGAGGAAGAAAACATCCAGAGCCAGGAAGAGAGCTGAAATGACCCCTGTCGTGACGCTGACAGCCTGGGCAGCTTTGACTGCACCACCTGTGGCACTCAAAAGCTGCACAGTGCTGATGAGTGTGGTGGTGTTGATCATCAGATCTTTCCCAGCGTGGCCGCCCTCCTTCATCACATGCTTGATACTGTGGTTTAATGCCTTTTTGGAAGCGCCCTGAGAATATTTCTCAAAGTCCCACTCCTCCAGTGTGTCCATACCTTCCTACAAGAAGCACAGAAACAAGTCCTGTACAAAGTTAGTCCTGTCTCAGAAAGAAGATTAGTAGACCTACTAATGCAGTACATTTAATAGAGGGTCAAAACGTCCCCATAAATTAAACTAATATTTCACAGTATGGTGCTATTTTTTCCCCTTTGGTTAAGAAAATGATTGTTAACAATACTTTTATAACCCTAATGCTCATACAGCTAATGAAGCTGAGGTCTGTTGGTCTGTGGCATCTGTGTGACACACGTTTTCTTGTGTCTTAGTCTCTCCCATTTAAGATACATAGAGAGATGAAAGTAAACTATTCCCTCACCTGCACAAACTCCAAAGACTCTCTGATATCTTTGATCTCCTCCTGGTATCCCTGAATCATCTTCTCCACTTTCTTTCGGTCCATCCTGGAGTGAACAGTATCTGTGATATTAGCCGTCGCCGAGGTGATGCCACCCGCAGTCGCCACACTGATCCCCACCGCCGTGACAATAATAGAGGCACCAAAAGTGAAAGGGGCTAGAATGAGCCCTGTGATTGTAGCCATGCTGCCCGCAACACTGGCCACCCCTCCACCCACAGCAGCGCTCACAGTTTTCTTGTGGAAATTATCTGCAGCATCAGCCAGAGACAAAAGCTCCAGGATGCGATGCTGTAAGGACGCACCCCGCTGGTTGAAGATACGCACAAACACACGGGCAGCAAGGTAGACACGATCAGCTGCCTGCTCCACAGCCCTGAGGAGAGACACGGGAAGTGAATGGACTCAAAACACTTTAGTTCTGTTTTAAACACCTAATGCCACCTACAAACAGTGCCTTGCAAAAGTATTGATGATGGGACATTTTGTCACATTAGAAACCTAAATGTATTTTTATTGGGATTTTATATGATAGACCAGCATAAAGTGTTGCATAATTGTGAAGTGGAATGAAAATGATACATGGTGTTGAGTCAACAAACAGCATCATGAAGACTAAGTAACACACTAGACAGGTCAGGGGTGAGGTTTAAAGCAGGGTTGGGTTACAAAAACATATCGAGCAACCAAGATGGTGGATGGAAAGATGGATGGAGCTAAATACAGGGCAATTCTGTAGGAAAACCTGTTAGAGCCTGCAAAAGACTTGGGACTGGGCCAGTGGATCACCTTCCACCAGGACAACAGCCAGAGTTACGATGGTTTAGATCGAAGCATATTCGTGTGTTAGACTTGTCCAGTTTAAGACATAAATCTTATTGAGAATCTGTAGCAAGACTTGAGAATTGCTGTTCACAGACACTTTCCATCCAATCTGACTGAGCAGGAGAAGAATGGGCAAAAATTGCAGTCTCCTGATGTGCAAAGCTGGCAGAGAAAAACTGCAAAAGACTTGCAGCTTTTTATTTGTAAAGAATCTTGAAACACGTATCATTTTTGTTTTACTTCACAATTAAGCAATACTTTGTGTTGGACTATTACACAAAATCTCACAAAAATGCATTTAAGTTTGTGGTTGTAATGTGACAAAATGTGGAAAAGTTTAAGGGGTATGAATACTTTTGCAAGGCACTGTAATATCTCACAGGTGTGATCAGATTTTTTTATGCAAATGTGATCCACATTTGTGTTTTTCTTATGTGGCTAATTAAAGAAATATAATAAATGAAATGAAATAAAGAAGATTAAAACAAAGAGCATACATAGCATACATTAGTATTCTGCAAAATGAGTACTTTTACCTTGGATACTTTCAAAACATTTTGCTGGTGTTATCTCTGTACAGTATACATGTAGTACATAATCTGAATACTTCTTTCACCACTTAGTTTATATTGAATTTAATATGTTTTGTTGTTCAACATATTGCCTAATGTTATAAGAAGTTACATTTTCAGAAATGATGTCATGTTTTCACAATTTTTCAATATTTTGTAGATCAAATCAGTGATCAATAATGAAAATGATGCTTCTAAAATATTTTCTTACATTTCCTCATCCTCCTCTTGGAAATTTGATACCTTGTTCCACTCTGTCCAACCTGAAAAGCAACATTTATATTCCAAAAACATTCAATTTATGTGTTTATCTATGTAGGTGAGGATGGATTTCCACAATTTGTTCTAGTTGAGATGTACAATAAAGACATTTTTAAGTTAAGCTGAACACTGTCATACTGACCTTTTACTGTGTTCCACCACTCCATCAAATCATTTTCCTGAAAACAAAAAATCTTTGATAATGAGATAACTTGTCTGTGTGTGTGTGTGTCTCTGTGTATGGAGTAAAAAAGAATAAAAAAACATAACACACCTGGCCATGTTCAGGTTCAGATTCAAGAGGGCTGTTTTCACTTGGGTAAGCTGCCATTTCCACAGGTTGGACTTCTACAGTGTTCTCCTGGAATCCAAACATAACTTTTGAACATGAAGAAGTTCAGCTGTTACTGTCACTAACTTTGCATAACAATGACACAGTTTTAACAGTTTAGTTGTTTTTTGCCCTGTCATATTTCTAGATTGTTAATGTTTATTTATTCATTTTACAGATTTTATTTTGTCAAAGACAAAAAAATGCACGACAGACTGCAAAAACCATGAACATGTCCATCAATAACAGGTTGATGAAACAAAACTGTATTAAATAAAGGTCTAGTTGAGACTTACAGCACATAAAAGAGATTTGGTTGAAGTCAGTCGTGCACTGATGAATAATGTACTCTAAATCTACTGTTAATGTCATCATACTAACCTGTGCTGGGTTCTGCTCACACAGCTCTACATTCTCCTCAATGATGGGCATCTTCTCAGAAGTCTGCAAACATAAAATACACAAAATAATATAATTAGAACTCTTCCAATTTAGAAAACATCTTTGGCTTCAGGCAAATAAAAGATGTGTACAGAATAATATTTTTCATTGACTGTAAAGGAATAAAATTATGCTTTTTGTCTTCTAATGTTACATAAATACGTGAAGAAGGGTTGCCTGTGTTATACACAGTCACAAATCTTGAGGTGATAGTGTCTTTACATGCTGACCGGCTGAAGTCCATTACTGGCCTTCTGTTTTTGGGCTCCAATACCTGCTAGGTATGCTGTCCCACCATCACAAAAACCAGTACATGTTTGTGATGTACTGATACAGTTTACTGAAACCGCATCCAGGGCAGGCAACAGACATGGTTGTGCCGACAAGCACTGTTTTGGCCACAGAGTGGGATGGAGGGCAAGTGGGGCCTTAGAGACACAGGAGCTCAAAGGAGCCTTGTTAGTCCCAAGGCCACAGGAGCCGTTGCATAAAGAGGAATTATAACCTATTTACACTTTAACTTTTTTAAGCTGAAAAAAACAGCCACTTTAAAGAGCTCTCCTTACCTGTGAAGATAAAGCAAACCTGGGTATTTTTGGAAGAGTTTTCTTGACTCTGAATGATACAACCTGAACAGAACAAAAAATAAAATTAAATATTAAACGGTACAAAGAAGTACAAAAATAAGTGAACCTTTAGAATTAACTGCACTTGTGCTTACATTTGTCTTAAAAATATGAGATATTTTAAGTGACTCTTAAGAATAAACATTCTACAAGTTCTTATTCATAACAAATCACTGTTGTCCAAATTTCTCAGTATGCATTTGAAATAGTATGTGAATGTGTAACAGATAATGACCTCAATCAAACCTAATTGGAGTCTATACAGTAAATAGAAGTCTATGTCTATAATGTAAAAGTACACGTATGTTGCACTCTTCGGCAGACACAACATCTATCACGTCTGTCCTTCTTGAGTAGGGACCCCTCCTTTGTTATCCGTCACATTTTCTGATTGAGTAATGCAGAAAATTTCACTTCCTCTCACCATTACAGTGTTACAACATACAGTTACCACAACAAAAGTGTTGTGGTATAACTGTTGAAATACACTTTGATTCTTGCTCATACTATTAACTGTCAGGCCTCTGGATGTTTTTTTATGTGACCAGCAACTCACTCGTCTCTTCTTCTTGATGGTCCTGTTGTGCCTCAGTTCACCTTCTTCTAGTGACTCCATGTCTTCACTTTCCTGTAAGAGAAGACAGAAACAAACAGTTTTTGCTTTTCTGCTGAACAGAAACATACAAGCGACTCAGATGTTTGATTATTTAACTACCTCACATTGTCCCTTCTTATGTATTTATACTTATATCTTTTTAGCATTATAAACAGCTTCATTTGTGAACGTTTTTCTCAATGAGGGAAGCAAATAGCACAAAGTAGCAACCCTGCTATTACAGTATAATCTGACAATTAACAAAATCAGTTCTTTCAAGATTATTTAGATTTTCTTTATTGCCAAAATCTTGACTCACAGATCTGCTGTTAGAAATAATTATACAGCTCTAACAAGTGTTAATATTATACCTGCTGTTCCACAGTTTTTGGTGTCTTCTTGAACATCCCAGCAAACCTGGCTTTTTTCTCCTGTTGAAGAATAAAACACGTTACCTTATTTTGTCAGTTCCGGGATTCATCTGCCACCTGCCCCTAACGACTGCAAGAAATCAGTCGATTGTTTTAATTCTGTTTAAAATAAAAACCATCCCATAATTTACGATGTTGAACAGAACAGATTATACGTGAGCAACATTTGGACCATGTAACTTATGGTTGTTTGTTTTTAAGGTGTGTCCTGAGAGACTGACTGCCTAAACAATAAATAGCTAACTACCCTTGGTTTTAGCCTTATTGTACCTGTAAAGACTGGATCTGTTGCTAAAAATCATAAATCTAAGAGCCTATAAGAGAAAATGAATCACTTTTGAATATGAGCAAAGGAAAAAAACAATCAGAGGGACTGCAAATATTGGCCATAGCCAGTACAAATATTTGGGTTATCCTGAAAGAAAGAAATCATTGGCGTACTTAGCAACATACACAGAACGGATCAGCTTAGGAAAACAACAGCTGATGACAGAAGCATAGCGAGAGCTGTGATGTAAAACCCAAAGACAACAGTGACATCAGCAGCAAAACAGAGGTGAGGGTATCACAACCCAGACTGAGCAAGAATACAGATGACTTACCACAAGAAAAAAAAATTCTGGAATGAAGTTTTATGATCTGATGAGACCAAAGTTAGCCTCTATCAAAGTGATGGAAAAGCCTTAGTGTGGGAGAAGAGAGGATCTATTCGCGATTCAAACCTTACAAGCCCATCTATAAAGCACAGGGAAAGTGGTATCATGGCTTGTCCTGTATGGCTGCTTCTGGAACAGACTCACTACACTTTATTAACGATTACTCATGAGTGGAAAACAAAGCCTGGAAAAAATATATATAGAAAGAAGAGACCTATTTGGTGATGCTTTAACTCCAAATGTCTTCAGAATAAAGAAAACACAAATGGCCTTGCCGTTCCAGTATGTTGGACTTTATATCATAATGTTGCACAGAATTAAATTCAGATCTGCAAATGTTCCTTCCTTAATAATTATGGTCTTGTAAAATAGGAGGGAGACCTATTTTCTCCTTCAGTTTTGAGCAACCATCCATGTTTGCACTGGATTTAACATGGGCCCCCTTTTTACTTCTAAACGCTGTTCTTTTTAAAATATTAAGATTCAATAAAAACTGTGTCACAAAAACACTAAAAGATTCATCAAGTTAGACAATGGAGTAACACATTTGACTCACCTTTGTCGGGCTTAAAGCATCGGAAAGCTTGTTACTGGCCGACAAGTCACTGTGCACTGAAAGATCTTCCTTTAAAAATCAAACATTTGAACTCAGTTGTTTTTAAATGTTTGCATGTAATATAATTTCAGTATTTTAGTGAGGTTAGTGAGGTTGCCAAAGTAGTGCTCACCTCAGCAGAGTTTGCAAGATTGTCACAGCCGGCAGACTGTTCCTTTGTGGTGCTGAGAAGATCCTAGAGTACAGAAATTAACTTTTTTGTAAAGTTATTATTTTTTAAATCACATTATTGTTTGCTAAAAATGTAAATGACAGCTTTCAGGCATAAACCATAAAAAAAATTGTCACCTCAGTACTGCTGGAGCGTGGAGCAGGTTTGGGAGACTTTTTGAAGATCCCTACAAGTCGTGCTGTAGTTTCCTTATGTGACACATAATAACGAATCAGCGACAGAATAGAAGCAGATTGAGAATATGTTTATAATATTAGTAACTTTTACGTGGCTGACCGATAATTTCTTGTCCTCTCCAGTGTTTGACTCCTGTATAAAAAACAAACCAAAACATTGTAACTCTCATCTCATCAAAAGTTTAAATGCCAGAAATGAACAGTGATCTCTAGCCTGGCTAAGCAGGCAGGCAGAACAGCTTGAAAGACTAGCTAGGACAGATTAGACTTTACGGTGTTATAAACTAAAGTATACTTAAAGTACAATTTAGTCCAAGCAGGACCTCTTGAAATGTCCTTAGCCGAGCATTTGTGACCCCATGCTCAAACGCACTTGGGTTAAGCAGCAGGACAATGATCCAAAACACACCAGCAAGTCCATTTCCGAATGTCTCAAAAAACTAAATGGTCTACTAAAGGTTCGGGCCTAGTCAAAGTCTGCACTTGAATCAAATAATTGAGATGCTGTGGCATGGCTTTAAAGAGGCCCTCCAGTGTGGCTTAATAAAACAATTCTGCAGGATAGAGTGGCCTGAAATTCCACCACAGTGATGTGAAAGACTCGTTTTTACAAACGCTTGATTGTGGCTTTTTCCGCCAAAGGTGGCACAACCAGTTATTAGGTTTAGGCAGCCATCACATTTCACATAGGGCCAGGCAGGTTTGGACAGCCTTTTCCCTTAATAAATGAAATCATCTGTGCTTTGTATTTACTCTGGTTACTTTAGTGTAATATTAGAATTAGATTGATTATCTGAATCATTTAAATGTGATAAATATGAAATAAAAATCAGGAAGGGGCAAAGTTTTGCTATGCCTGTCAAGTGTTTGGTTTTTTTTTTATCAATTTATTCAGCCTAATGATGATCACTTTACTTGCACAGGCAACTCTTTGGACTCCATCTTCCAGTAAACACCTACCATTCAACCTCCAGGCCTTATCTGCTTGATTTGTCAGGTGAGTGAACAGACCACACATAGCCATGAAACTGCTAATCACTGATTATCAAACGATTATTATTATCAAAACATTACCTTTCAGCCCCTGAAAATCAAAGAGTGGCTTTAAAAATTAACACACACAATGATACAAACACTGACCTCGTCAATCATATCATCAGTGCTGCTTGATCTTTGCAATAATCCAACTAGGCCTCGTTTCTTCACCTAAAACACAAACTTGTTTTTCTCAGCTATTACATTACATACAAGACCTGCTTACAGTACAGAAGAAACTAGTCTAATACTGAACTGTGTCCAGATTTCAGTTTAAGTGACAGAAACGACCACCGTGACATCAAATTAAAATTAAAGTTGTTTTGTTTTTTACCTTCACAACAGCTGTGTCGTTCAGGTTCTCACAGAACAGATTTTCACTGTCCACATCCTAAATACAACCAGAAAAAAATAAAAATGGATCTCAACGCTGTCCTCCAAAACAAATTATTTAATTTAATATCTGATTCAGTCTCTGAACCTTATCATCATCTGCTGCACCTTCTGCTGGTTTCTTAAGACTCTTAAACACGTTGATGAAAATATTTTTTTCCTGAAAGAAACTTCAATCAGTGGATGCTCCATCTGAAGACATTTTATGTTTTTGTTGCATTATTTACTCACCTTGGCAGTGTTACTTTCAGTCAGCTCTTCGTTGCTTGCTGGTGGCTCTTTCTCAGCCTCCCTGTCCTGAAACAGAGAAACCAATGCAGTGTGAAAATGGTAAAGCTTTGTTCATGTTTAGATGCTTCCTGAAGAATAACGAACAAACATGCACCAGGGACTCTGTCTGTTTTCCAGATGCTTTGAGTGTCTTTTTGAGGAGTCCACTGAACAGCCCTCCGCCTTTCTCCTAATGGATACACATCAGAAAAAAGCTTTAGGATGAGTCGGTGTGAAATTATTTAGAAATCAGATTTTGTTGTTAAACCATTTATAATGGTTTTTTACTTACTGACCGGTTTATTCTCTATTAAATTATTTCCAATTAAGAGTTCAGTGTCAGGAGACTCATTCTGTAATAAAAAAGTTTAAAACATTTTTTA
>OMLM01005388.1:23695-54272 GCA_900302695.1 Helostoma temminkii | reverse complement strand
TAAAACATACAGACACAAGGAAAGATTTTTCTGAAAATTGACAGTTTGCTAAACCCTTCTCCTGAACAGTTTAACAATCATAACTAGACACAGTAGACCTGTCAAGCTTTGGATTTTTCCATGTCAAGGTGATGTTCATAGGGCTGTAGTAACAGCAACACCCTGTATTTGTACTTCATCTTTAAAGATTCAGTTGTGTTAATGTGAGCTGAGCTTGTTAGCATGTCTGGCTTAGTAGTTTAATACCTAACAGTAGCAGGGTTAACAGATCTGTCCTCATGTTTATTGGATCCTACACTCCCACAGCTCGAACCAACATTACTCAAGCCAGAATTACATTTACCAGCATAAGTAGTTAGCTGTTTCTCTTGCTAAACTAAAAGTGAAACATAATGTTAAATTACAAATAAGTAACACGTAAGCAGAGCAGCCAATAAAGCTTATGTTATAATGGAATAACAGTCTGATCTTACATTTGTATTATCATCCCTACAAAACACTCTCTACACTGCAGCAAAATAACAATGATATGTAGCCATCAAGTGCATATTTAAGACCATTTTACAAGAAACATCAGTCTGCATTTTATTTCAATTATATAGGTAGCTACAGTTGATAAAATTGCTTGCAAAAATTCTCTTTTTAGCCAAAATTGTCAATTGCAGACAACAAATTACATTTTGAAAATTAAGAACTTGCTATGTCAAACATTTTGAGGAATAAATCTACCATTTTTATTAATGTAAACTGCGGTGCAGCTTACAGCTTCAATTTAAAGCTTGACAGGCATAACTAAATGGGGCAGAGCACAGAGAATAACCAGTTGTCTAGTTATTGTATAAAATATTTCAAACTTAGCCTTCAAAATGTGACAGTGCAGACTCCCATAAAACCTACAGAAAGTTTCGGTATGTAGATGGATTTGTTAACATCACATACTGTAGAAAAAAACACCTGCAATAAATTGTATCAAATTCAGCAGCGTGAAGTGGATGTGACAGATGCAACCTCTTCTTATCCAGTCTGAAGAAAGGTTTCTTTTTTAAACTGAGGGTGTTGATTCATTCAGGTTACAGATGGCTAGGTGAGTGAGCTTTTGACAAGTGAGACTGACTTAATGACATCAATATCACATTTTAGTAATACGGTTTGGTTTGGGTGTAAAGCTCAACCTCAGGGTGACATTTTGATTACTCCATCTGATACGAGCATTTCTTCGTGGAAATAACTAGTGCCAGGCCTCATTAAGAAATCAGTAATGAAAAATGTCATGACCCCAAATTAATTGCTTGCACAAATAAGCACAGTCAGAATGTCTGTTAATGGACTCATTTCCGTACATGAGCTTGGAGATAAATTATATATTTCACCATATCACACTTGTATCTGAAAAAATACAGTCTATTATTTATATCTGTAAAGTTGGTATTGTATAGCAGCCTATTTTGAACTTTCTAAAGTGTTTTTGATTTGAACATTTGACTTAAAAGTCAACCTCTCTGTCAGTCTAAGGCACTCTGTCCCTCGGTTGGTATCATGTGAGCTCTTTCTCTCGACATCCAGCTGGACACCACTATCAAAGATTGCTTTGTTTGTTAAGCACAGAAATGAGAGAAGTGGTTTGACACGACACCCCTGCTGAACTTGGGATGATCGGAGCGCAAATAGACCATGCAGTCAACTGTGGCAGGCCTGTGGAGACCCCAAACTGCTATCGCAGGACTGAATGGGAGAGGAGAGGGAGAAGTTGGTGTGCTGAAAGTTCTGGTCCATGGCGCGTCGCTTTGCTCGTCTAATCATGGACTAGAAATTCCACCAGCTCAACTGTAAGATTCTATTCACTTAAAAATGATCTTATTTACAAAATGATCCCACATATTCATATTCATTATAATATATCTATGTCTATAATCATCTGATAGACCATTCAAGACAGATTCAGGCCCATATAGTCTCTGTTAAGGCAAAGTTCTGTTGATGTGTAGATTTCATCTCTGCTGTCACTCTTTGTTCCATTCGCTCTTGTCAAAAACAGGCAAACCTTCTCTTTAATGCTCCATTTCATAAAATAGACTCCATTGTGTAGGTATATAAAAAATTCCAATGGCAACCGAATTCATCTTGGAGAGAACTCAAAATAAAAGAAAGGTCTTCTTCAAGTTTGTACCCCCAAAACGATGCCCTGCCACACTACACACATTCTGCTTTCTCTTCCATTTGTTCAAAAAGTGGATGATTTTCCAGTTCTTAAGGTGGTGGGTGTAAAATATTTCTCAAAATAATTTAGAGTACAGTATCATAAATAAAACTCTAAATATATGTGGTCCAGATTTCCCCCCCCAGGTTTTGATTCAGTGGTTCATGGGAGAACAGGATCAAGGGGTTAAAGGAGCACAGGAAGATATTAGCCTCATTCAGAGTGGTGTAGTTCAGATGAGTGTGGCCACTCCACTGCTGGAGCTGTGGTGTTATCTGCTCAGTGAGGGCGTGCCTGTGCGCAGCGTACTGGGGAGCTTGTCTGATCCAGGGATCTTCCAAGGCCCAGGAGAGACTGTGGCCTTCCTCCCTGCTGCGCTGCCACTGCTGGTGGTCTTGTTGGGCAGGCTGGGCCGGCTCTCTCCCAGGCTCCAGTCTAGTTCCCTGGGCCTGGACTTGCTATGCTCCAGCTCCCCCTGCTGCTGCTGCATGGTGCTGTAACTCTCCATATCTTCCCTGCTGTTCCCATTTGTGTGTGGGAGCTTGGAGCTACTGGGAGAGTGGGTGGATTCTCTGTTGTCCCCGGTATCCCTCTCCTTGGACCTCCCTCTGGTGCTCCTGGAATGTTTGTGACCCTCTTTGGCCCCTTCCCCCTCAGGAGTGGGCTGCACCCTGTGCCCCTTATGGGTGGACCTGCCACCCTCTTTCTTAGCTCTGCTGCTACGGCCGGTTGTAGCAGCTTTCCTTCCCTGGCTGATCAGATCTGGGTTTAGCAGTTCGGCCTTCTGGGGACTCTTTGAACGCTCCGTCCTGCTGTCTCGTGCCACCGGGTCTCGAGGGATGTCCAGAGGCTGCAGGTGAGGTGGGTCAGGGGCTGGGGCCAGATGAGATGAAGGCGATGACATGGAAAGGCTGTCGATGGGAGGGGCTACTTCCGACAGGCTTGGGGAGGCTGAAGGACGAGCATCCCATGGGGCGGCATTGTCTGGAACGCACATACACACAGTTATCACCATGAAAACCACACAACCATAATCAAACGCTCCCCATGCATGCATGCTAAAGTACAACCACTAAACACTAAACCACAACAAAAACAATCACAGCAATCATTCCTATTCTACAAGCTAAAGCATTAAAGTAAATATCAAAGCAGCACTACAACCTACTTCTGAACGTGTCACAGGGCAACTCTACTTTTAGACGTCATCAATCTGCTTCCCATAGCTCTCTTTAAAGCCTCAGCCAATCTAAAACCTTGGCGGAAAATCGAAAACAGGTTTAATGAAATGGATGATGTGCCCAATAGTGTGGTGCTTTAGTGAGAATGAAAACCTCAGGGGTCGAGTGCCTCTCTTTCTCTCTGTCTCTCTCTCTCTCTCTCAACCCTGGAGAAGTTTATATCCAGTGCAGCAGCTGCAGTGACTATAGCGTGCTCCTCCCCAAGTCTCCACTCTCACGGACTGTTAGCTTCTGTTTCTGCAACGACGAGTCTCAGTCCCTCGGCTATCAGTCATTTTCACTGGGCTAGGCAGGGGGCAGATACTAGGCTAGCCACACTAACACCATGAGGCCCAATTATAAGAAAAACCTTGTGTAGTGCTGTAGCATTTTAGACCACAGAGGAGAGGGAGCAATAGGAGAGTATCCATTGAATTCTGAGTGCATAGTTTTTTATGCACACTTTTCCTGGAACAATGACGGATATAAGGCTTATAAAAGTCCCAAGATGTGTGCATGCTGAACTAAACTATGACAATCTCATGCAGTGCTAATGTCTGTTGTCAGCTCAGCTAAAGCTCTGCTGTACTAAGTTTCTGCTGAGTCAACATTACACATTACAAATTACAGTACGCAAACAAGAGGACTAGGAAACTCTCGGGCATGTCCTCATTAAATTGTGGGGGTTTATCTTATATAACATATAAACACTAGAGCAGAGCAGACTGAGCTTGTCATGAGCAAGTACACTGCTGCTTCAATTGTGTTCTGCGTCCTCCCGTCCTTGAGAATCAGTACTCTGAGTTTGCACTTGCCAAGTCTGAACTTCCAAGTACGAGAGTTCATACTTCATGTACTCTATATTGGGAAACGCCCCATAAGTCTGCTCCCACAGAGAATCCTCAATAAAACTGGCAGAGTACAAACACTAAAGGTTCTTGAACTGTAATTGGCTAGATGTGTACTTAGAATTGGGACGGTACTTGGGATTTGGCTGAAAACGTTTTACAAGTCCGCACAAACGCAAGTACAGAGAAGTACGCAGATTGAAAAACACCCTGTGTCTAAGTGAAATGTTGGACTTTCACTCATTAAACCTACAGCAACCTGTAGCACACAGTTGCTTATTTACATGTTGTAAAACTTATGTATCTATCTGAAGTCACGTTTGGCTCCACCTGGTGAATGTAAGTCTAATCAACTTAAAAGCATTTTTTTGTGAAACTGACAAAGGTAATAATAAAATAAAAATTTACTGAAAATAAAATTGCAAATCAGACATTGCTTTTGAACTGTGGTTCAACAGAAAATTGAAAAAAATAAACTAAGGAAAGTGGCCTGGACCACTGAACATGGATCACAGAAAGCTAATGATAGTGTTGTCTCGGGAGATTAGAAAGAAAATTATAGACAAACATGTTTAAGGTAAAGGCTATAAGACCATCTCCAAGCAGCTTGATGCACATATTATTCAGAAGTTTAAGCTCCATGGGACTGTAGCCAACCTCCCTGGACATTGCAGCAAGAGGAAAGTTGATGACAAATTGATGAGACAAATAATGCAAGTGGTAACAAAAGAGCCCAGAACAACTTCCAGGGAGACTAGAGGTGAACTCCAAGGTCAAGGTATATCAGCGTCATATTGCACCACCTGTCGCTGTTTGACTTAATGGAAGCAGACAGAAAGCAAATCATAAAAAGCTAGACTGAAATTAGCCAAAATGCATATTGACAAGCCACAAAGCTTCTGGGAGAATGTCCTTTGGACAGATGAGACAAAATTGGAACTTTTTGCTGCATCTGGCGCACTGTGTGTTGAATCTGTGCAGGGTACAATGAAATCTCATGTCTATGAAGGCATTCTGGAGCAAAATGTGCTGCTCAGTGTCAGCAAGCTTGGTCTCAGTCGCAGGTCACCGGGGTCCTCTAACAGGATAATGACCCAAAACACAGATTGGACTATTCTGAAGTGGCCTTCTAACTTCTGTGGAAAGAGCCGCAGTCTGGAGAAGACCTGTCAAACCTGAGAAAGCTGGAGCAGCTTGCTCACCAGGGGTGGGCCAAAATACCTGTCGACAGTCCCGTTGAAAGTTACAGAAATCACTTGATTGCAGTGATTGCCTCAAAATGATGTGCAACAAAAAATTAGGTTATGGGTAGGATCATTTTTGTCCAGGCCAGTTTCATTAGTTTTTAAAATGTTTCTGTTGAACCACAGTTCAAAAGCAATGTCTGATTTTCATTAGTTAATTTTCAGTAAATTTTCATATATTATTATTTTGCGACTTTCAAGTTATTTCAGTGACAGTTTTTCTGTCTTTAATGTAGGGGTACCAACAATTTTGTCCGTGTCTGTATGTTGTTGTTTAATGCAATTTAATAAATACGTATCTATAGGTTTCTGTAAATAGTACTGAAGGTTAATTTGACAATAGGACAGACGTTGTGACTGGGGGTTTAACTCTCAAACACTTATAATTATTACAGTAATTATTGAATGTCATTCTCTAATTTGCTCTTGTGCCACTTTGATATAAGATGTGATATGATCATAGCCAGTATTATCTTAACCAATATTTTAAATAGCCAAATGAAACCAGCATATATGATTTACATAACTTTCCAGTCTGCAAATATGGAACCTGTACACTACAAGTGATGAAATACTGAATCAAGCCGATGCAGAACATGTGGGTTAAATGCTGTTTTATACTTTTAGGCAGCAGGGGAACTTGTAATGATGGAGCACTCTTCCTTCTGTAAAAGAATGTGTGTGTGTGTATGTGTGTATATACATCATGGCTGTATAAGTGCTTCAAGGCACGGCATACAAGAGCTCTCCAAACAGTGAGATTGAATCCCAGGCTCCGAGAAAAGGGTTGACATCCTCTGTTTAAGGGCTGGAGGGTGACCGCTGAATCTAAATGCTGATGAATGTGTGTCAGGAGGGTTTTACTGCTGTGACATTTCTCATAAAACAGCTTTCTCTCAAGTGGGAGGATGCAGAAAAGTGTGTGTCATGCCACTGCAGAAGCCACAGCAGTGAGTGACGCATTGGAGCTTTATTACCAGCGGTGTCACACAAATAAATGTCCCCTTCCAGGCTTAATTCGTGCTGCGCTGAGATTTCACTGGGTAAATAATCTACTGCAATATTTCACGTTCATCACCTCTGGCTGACTCATGCAGAATGCTCATTGTGCTATATTTTTGGACCTGCAGTAGCTGATGGGTGCTGATTTATCTTTTAGTCAGGAAGAGAGTTATGTTCAGTAATTTTACAATTTCCTACAGCTTGGAGTAACTTTTGTTGATTGTCCAACAAGCTCAAAAGCGGTCAAGGTTATAAACCAAGTTGAGCTACAAAAATGTACTATGCTAAGTGCATTTCTGAACAGATGGTTATGACAAAACACACAAGACCACAGCACAGAAAGCCAGTGTTAAGTGAAGTGAAAAACATTTGTATGGTCACAAACCGTGTCTTTAGAGTGGCCCATTAGGAAGAAATAGGGGGAGCCTTGCGTGTCACTTTTCATGCACATGGAGAGACTGGAAGATACCATTCCTATATAAGGGGAAGTAACAACCTAGACCAATCAATTAGTGATAGAGCACTGAAATGGACAAAAGATAGACTAGTGTTAGTCAAGACACAAGAAACATTAGTTTACAGTATAGTGAAATACAGAATGGAGTACAGTATAAAGAATAAATTCAGAGTATCAAGACAGAAGTTATCACATGAATATACATGCCAGAAATATGTTATTAATAGTTTAAGTGATATTAGGACAGTGAAACAGGTCTAAGAGTCAAACATTCAACTTACCGTACTCTGGGACCTGCCCTGTACCCCTCTTTAGGAGTAGACGAACACGCCTGCCTCCAGACTTGATCAGCTCGATGGCCCTGGCGTGGGTCATATCCCGGGTGCTCTCTCCATTGATCTCAATGATTTGGTCCCCAACCTGGAGGACAAAACAGAAAATGAAATAGTCCATTAAGAAAACGCCCCAATATTTTAAAAAACATGCTACGTAAAATCTGTTCATTTATATGGTTGAATCATTTCAGATAACCATGCCTTGGTGGAGGGAAGTATTATTTTCACAAACTTTAGGCAGCTTTGTTCAGTGACTGACAAATACTGTGTGAGTTCAAAGCAGCCAAGTGCAGAAAGTACTGGATCAGGACTGAAGCTGTGTTTTTAGATTTCAGAGAACCTATAAAACTCCAGTAGCTGTGAAGCATGGAATAAAACCAAACAGAAGGGGATAACATGCCCTCCACTATAAACAAACACAAACGCTGTGTCCAAAAGCAATCCCTATTCACTCATTCACCACTTCCTTTATAATCTACATCATATTACATGAGCTGTGTGGCAATAATTTTCTCACCTTTAATGACAAGCAGAGCGCTGTGGGATTGTTGGTAGAAAATAGCGTATATGCCGTGTACACTGCTTTAAATGTTGCACTGTGGGACGCTACTGCAAAATTACAAACACCCTAATGTGCACTTTCTAATAAACAAGGACACATTTATTTAATGCAAGACTGTGTTTGAATATTGCAGTTTCTGCATGACCTAAAATTGTAGACTAAAATATTTGTGTATGTATTGTATTTGAGCATGTTGTTAGCCACAACATGAAAAAAATTAATATATCCATTAATACAATCACATTTACACAAGATGCCACGTTGCTGTGTGAACAGCTTGGCATTTCAAAACAGCACAAATGAAATGAGCAAATTAATGAAGACGTTTGCATCAAGTCAATTACAGTTCACCAGGTTAGCAAATAAGAAAAATATAATATCAAATAGAATATTAACAAGCTTCATTTATTATGGATGACAGTGATCAATATGGATCACAATTCATTGGCCTGAGCTTCCATAAGCATTAATAAGCAGAACCACTCATTAACCGGTGTTAGAATTATATTACATATTATTGTATTACATATATGCACATATTAGAAAACCCTAATGGATTCCAATGCCCGGCATGCATAAAATGACCATAACTGCATAAATAATAACTGGTCACAATAATGAGTCCTGCCTCTTTCCAGACTCTCACTTCCCAGCGCTTGAAAAGATGCTCTGAGGTTGACTAATGGAGAGGATTCATGGGGAACAGGACAAAACGTGCCGGCCAATTACGCAAACAAATGGAAAAGTCCACTGTAATGGCCGGAGTTATTTGAAAGTCAGGAGCAGACTTGAGTCAAGAGAGTGGGAGTCATTAGGTGTCATTACAGTACTCTGAAGAGAGGTGGAAGGCAAGATGGTTTGCTCATTAATCCTCATCTCTTAATGGCAAAAGAGAGTGATCTCTATTTTCAGCTTTAATAAGAGTGAACTAAAGTTGGATGGACGGCATGTAAATGCTGTGCACAGGGAGTGTGTGGTGGAAATTAATCTGAAGTTGCTTCTATTGCACCTGATGCCCACGCACAACTCAGTCTTTTATTGAAGGTTTAAAGCTTAGCAAGATAATTAGATGTGCTGAATGACTATCTGTAATAACCAATAACTTCATACAATTTTCTTAAAAGCCTCTGCACTGCCACTTGAACCTAAAAAAAGCTTGTTAAAATTTGTTAGTGCCCCTTGTTCCTGATTACGTTGTGGGTCAGAGTAAATGTGACTAAGTGCATGTTGAGGAGAAATTACTTGGCTTAAACTCAAAATGTCACAGTGTCTGCAGAGAGTCACAGTGCAAAAATACTTTTTGGATTCTGCACCATAGTGACAGGTATGTTAAATATGTTTTAACCATATAGATTAATTCTGCACCTCCTGCGATACAGATTGTAGATTTTTGAAACAAGGATCAGAGGTCTCTGTACCTTGTTCTATTAATCTATTCAAGAGCACAGGGTTGGAGTGGAGTGGTGGAAAATAACTCAAATTATTTACTCAAGTTCAATTATACTGACTGTAAACATTATGTTGTGATTCATGCATCTACTTCACAATGTTTTATAGGGAAATGTTTTTATTGAATCTAAAACCTTTTAGCTTCTTTAGAGATTAAGATTGTATATAAAATGTACAATACAAATAAAAATGAAACCAGTCAATCCCAAACTGTGTATAAGTGTATATAAGTGTATATAAAATGGTTAGAACCAGGACCACCTGAACATTAATGCTTATGCATTGATGCATCAGTATTTATATTCAATTTTAGATTGTTGTACTGGTGCATTCACTTTGGTAAACAGCAAATACTCCTTCCACCACTGATCAAGCTCAAGAGAATCTCTCTTCTTCCACCTGCATGTGGATCCACTGAACCCCATCAACTACATTAAGAAAGGGAAAGTAATACCTCCCTCAGGGGCATTTTGCACACATTATCTTTGACAGGTTCATTACAGATAAGGAATGTAGAGCAGACCAAAGCTATCAGTGCTAGACATACAGTAAATATTCAGAAGCATAAAAGTAAGAGAAAAATAAAAATAAGAAGATTGAGAGTGATGTGCTGGATGCAGGAATAAATCTGCAATGACAAAGAGAAATGCTACTATGAAAGTTACTACTTATGTTGCTAGCAGCAAAGCACATTGTGAAAATGAATCTACTGTACACAGAGAAAGAGCTTTATAATTTATGCGCCTTAGATATTTTATTACATCTTCATAAATGTCTGCTATGACCAAATACAGTACAACGGCAACTACAAAGTGAGAATAAATATGTAGGTACAATGTGCAAACATTAAGTGTAATTCAAGCTCCACTCCAGCTCTGAGAAGGTGCTGTTGAATCCCTGGTAAGTTTTGCAACTACAGTGAAAGTCTGTAATGGGTTGCAGTGGCTTTCCTAAAGCAAAATACAACAAACATCCAACCTACCCTCATTCTCCCATTGCGGATGGCCGGGCCGTCCTCTGCCAGCCGTAGGACAAACAGGTCCATCTTGTACTCTCGCCCTCCTCGGATGCTAAAACCAAAACCCTTCACGCTTTTCTCCAGTTCCACTGTGAAATAGTCAAAGTCCTGTGAAAGCTGAGACAAGCAAAGATCAAATATGATTAGATTCAGTTTTACCTAAGGTGAAAACAGGCCATTACATCAGAAAATAGCTTCAGGACTCAGCAAAGGCAAATAATTGAATAAGAAAGGGGGAAATGCAAAGTAGACATAATGCAACCAAGAAATTTATTCAAGGTAAACAAGTTTCTCAGAAGTATCTGGAAGCATGTGTTTGTTTCAGCTGTGTCAGCTGTGCACTTTGTTTGCTCATTATTGTTGACCCAAATGACACCAGCAGGAAAAAATGCAATGCTAGAACTTTAATGCTAGTGAGTCAAGCTTTCTATTAAAATGCACTTCGCTGTACATACACACAGTTTCCATCACTGATTCCCAGCTGGTTGGGAAATTACTTCATTCAAGAAATTATTTAGGCAGACGGTGTCAGTTTTATTTTTCTAGTATATTAGAAAAATATTTAAGAGACCAATCGGTGAAGAACAATTTACTGCAGTTACAAACATTCTTACTTGAAATGGTGGCATCCTGTACTCTGGGATGCTGAACTGTCTGGCATCAGTTGCTAGCTGCCTGTAATCGAGCAGTGGAGGGTGTCTGTAGTCCAGAGTTGGTGGCTGCCGGTAGTCTGCCACTGGGGGGTGTCGATAATCCACTGGAGGCTGTCGGTAATCTGTGAATGGTGGCTGTCGAATGTCTGGTTTAACATCTTGCCTCGCCTTCACCTCAGACCTGTAACTAACAGACCAATCAGAATCAAGGGCAAACTCCTATGAGGACTTCTAGCAGTGTTATAATTATCACTGGACATGCTACATTACTCGTGTTACGTTGTGGTGAACTTAATGTAGAGTGAAAATAATGCTTTCCGGCAAACTGCTGGCTCACCCTGTGTTGACAGAGATGGCTTGTTTGGCTGACAACCACTAAAAGAGACGTATGTGTGGAAATTAAACTGTTTTTTTCACACATCACATAAGATGTGTACAACAAAACAAGGCCTCTCAGAGGATGCTGATGCCAAGTAAAAAGAGATTTGGATTCTGTGTAAAGCCAAGGGAAAAGCCAGTGACACTGTAGATTTTGGACGTCTGTGGTGAAATATTCAACAGATCTCGATAAAGAAGCAATTTCAGTAAATAATTCAGCAGTCCATAAGAGTTAAGAGTTAAGTGATGTTATACAACAAACTGGGGAGCGAGATGAGGAGAGTGAGAAGACAAGATAGTAAAAAAAAAAAGAAAAAATGTTAGTAAGAGAAGGAAAGAAAAAAGGTGAAAGAAGAGTAATGTATAAGAAGAAAGGTAGAGAGAATGGGACAAAAGAATGGAAGCGTCTGACTCACTGATACCTCTATTGTCAGAAAAACAATGTTTTGCCCCAGAGACAGATAGAGGGCTAGTCTATAAAAATGCTTCACTGCCCCAGAAAATCAAGACAGCTGCAAATCTGACACCATAACAACAGAAGTGGATGAAAACAGGTTTCGTTATAAGTGTTTGCTACCACTTTTGTGTGTGGAATGGCTTCCTCGTAAACTATACCTGCTCTCATAGGAGTAGGTCTGAGGTGGTGGGATGGGGGGCTGGGTCACAGGGCTCTGGTGGGGGATGGTATTGGTTTGGCTAACAGAAGAACTTGGTTCTGTCGCTGCTGGGTTGGGCTGGGAGGCTGCAGTGCTGGGCTGGGTCTTAGGGCTGTGCTGCTGGGCCATGGGGCTCTGCTTCTCTGAGCTAGGTGCTGATGGAGGGTTACTGATCTCTGCAATTCAAGAAAGAGGAAAGATAATAAAAAATCTAATAAAGTCAAGTATTTTGAATCTTTATTTGACCGAGTAAACATGTTTTAAGAACTTAACACTGCATTAATCGCACACTGTACAGAAAGCTTATTAAGTTATAAAACTCATATGACTTTGTTGTTAGCAAATTATCAGCTGCACTCATTTATTTGGTGCCATGTTTCCAGTCTACTAGTAAATACATGTCACAAGCTGTTAGATTTTTAACTCTTGCCATTAAAGCTGCAAGAACAGATCTTATTGCCTCTTGGGGCAGTGCAACAATATGCACATACAACAAAGACATCATCAGCTTATTTAACCGATTGCAAGAGTAATACAAGTTAGCTAATACGAAGCAACATTGACATTAATGATAAGTCTCGTTTTCAAATTTCTGAGGGAAATATCTGTGTTTTTATCTGCTAACAGCTACTATGTTTACGAGCTAGTAGCTAATTATGCAAAAAACAAACAAACTAGACCTAACCTCCTTTCATATTACAAATACTAATTTCATCTAAACAAATATTTGAAAATCATATTGTTCATAATATTTTCAGAAATTGTGCAATATTTAACCCATATATGGCGGCTACCAGTCACTTTTGATGCCGTTGCTGTTTTTTTGTTGTCCAGTCAAATGAACAGTGTGACACTTTAGCAGGATGTGACTCGCCTTGCACAGTACATTTAAAACAGGGCCCTCATGCAAAAGTGTTGCTCAACAGCACCACTAGTGGTCAAAAACTCTACAGGGAGGGCACCTTTAATGTAGTAAGAAATAAAAATGGCAAAGCACACAACAGAGAAAGGTGAGGAGTCATTTCTCAGTTTTTCTTGTTGACACAATATAGTTTTAAGCCAGTAAAAAAAAAAAACTCTCCTTGGAATTAAAAGACCGGGCCATGATTTATGCATAAAAGAAGCAACACTAGAAAACTGAGTTTCACTGGGAGTTTCTAGACAAGAAGAGAACAACTCAAGTCAATATGATAAGTGACAGTTAATATAAAAAGACTCGTACTTTGTGAAACTCATTTCATTTAGCAGAGCTAATCCACTTCCTGTGAGAAATCACTATCTACCCAAAGTAGTGCAATTTCACACCCTTGTCTGTAATGTAATGTCTGTATTGTCTACATGTTGTGTGTTCGTCCATGTGCTCTCACCTTCCTGTGGTATAATCTTCAGGGTGACGCTGAGGCCTGCATCCTTGATCAGCTTAACAATGTCGGCGTGCGGCATGTTGACGATGGACTGACTGTTCACTGCCAGTATCCTGTCTCCCACCTTCAGCTTCCCGCAGCGGTCGGCAGGGCTGCCTTCAATGATTCGGCCAATTTTATGTGGCACAGCTGTTGGGCGATGCAAAAGCAACAAGCTGCAGGTTAAGACACACTCAGCTGCAAATTGGAAGTATTATGCCTGTGTGTGCTCTCACGCCACTCACTCACTGACTGACTGAATATGTCTCTGTCTTTTTCATTTTGCTGTTCACTCCAGGCTTACATAAGGCTTCCAGGTTTTTTTTTTCATATGTGTGGGCGATGCAGTGATGCTCACAACAGCATATCAGAGATGTGTGTGACTGACGTACTGGAGGAGGACATGTATAATTGAGGGCATAAAATGAGAGGTGCTTCACTATTTTACTTAGCCATAGCCTCTTCATATATGTAAGTTTGCCTCTTACGTTGGCACTATATAAAGGTTAACTGGTGGTTTACATGTCTGAGAGTCTTGACATGAGGCTTAACACTTGAAGCAGTTGTTGTACAGATTAGAGAATGACTGATGATGCAGAAATATCTACCTGACCCCATAAAACACCATTAAAACAATCACTGGACTCACTGTTGGTGGCAGCTGCCTCAGGGCGGTTAAGTGAGCTGATGATAACAAAACCGAAGCCTTCACTCTCCTTTCGATTGATGATGACGTCACTTGGTTGTGCGTTGGAGGTTGATGTCCCGTCTGATGTGGCTGTGTTTCCCGTGCCTGCGTTCAGAGCCTGGGTGGCGTTGGTGCTGTTGGCGTATGTGAAGTCACTGCGTGGAGAGCTGTGTTGTGTGGAGACAGAGCCTGGGCTGCGGCCGTTCTCTGGACAGGACTCACCTGTTAGATTGGAAATTTGGGATAAGTTTTCATATTCTTTGGGGAAAATAACACTTCATTAGGTAGAAGAGAGGTCAGAAAAGGATGAGGGTATTGTAATTATTATCTTCACGAGGATATGGAACTGATAACAACTCCTAGCCACCTGAAACATGGCAAAGAGCCCCAGGTAGACACTAATTTCCTGTAAGGGATCTCAAAGGTTTAGGAGCCACTGGACTTGTATTCCATAGGATGATAATGCCTGTTTATATTAAATATACATATAAATATATATTAATCTGAAATGTACAAATACAGCTGTCAAATTATGTAGTGAATAAGAAGTACATTATCTGAAATGTAAGCAAATCAAGTACAAATAAATGTACTTATTCCAGTTGTTTTCCACCACTGCACATGTATCTCATTGATGAAAAACACAAGCAGTATTTTAAATAAATCAAATGCATCTAGGTAGTTAAATTAAAATCTTCTTTATTAATTAAGGGAATTTAAGATTCACGATTCTCTCTGTGTTGTTGTTTTACTAAAAATTAGCCCCCCGTGACACACAGCTGCTTATGCAGAATCCAAAGCTTGTTTTACATGTGCAAAGCCAATTAATTCTACAGGCAAATGTTCTTCTTCTGTGCAGTAAAACTGGAGAAACTGGAGCTGAATCTCGTTCTTGTGAAGATTTAAGAAACAAACACAGGACAGCAATGCAAAAGAGAAAAAAGCTCAAGTGTGGTAAAACATGTTAAAATGCAGCCTCTTGCACACCTACCTTTTTATGTGTATACAGTCTGGCAGACTGAATGATCAAAAACCTGATGCTGCTATTTTGATAGCTTACTGAGAAACCAAGCTGCGGTTTTCTGTGGTTTAAGGAACTGAAGTGTGACTTCAGTTCAGTGATGTGACGTTAAAATAAAATTTGTAGTATTTCTTTACACAAACCATTTTATAAGGAAACTGAATTGTCCAAATAAAGAAAATTAATTGTATAAAATGTGGGACACTGGGTGTAGGCAGATATATGAGCTTAGAGCCTCAGACACCTTGTAAAGTGCCAGTGGGAGTCAGACAATTAGGATGGAAGTAACGGCTGCAGGAGAGGCCAGGCATGAGTCAGACAGTACCCTTTGGTGAGGGGAAATTGACAGAGAGGGCGGAATAGAGTAGTAGGAAGTGGATGGGTGAGAAGAATGTGTGCATGTGTGGGGAGGCAGTAATAATAATGAGAAAAGAGGTGGCTGGAGATCACAGGAGGAAGTGCCATCCCAGTCTCTAGACTCAAAGGCGAAGATGTTTTAAAAAGGACCAGAGAGCAATGGTGTGTGTAAGCGCAAGAGAGTGCTAATGTGTTTTTTTTTTTTTTTTTAAGGAAGGCTTCAGTGTAATTACACAGAGATTAGTGCTTCTGTTTTCTGACTGATTAAATCCTTTCTACTGAATTATAGGACAAGAACGATAGTGGTGAACAAAAAAAAGAGATATGAGAAAAATATGAGAAGATAACAGAGGCATCCAATGAAAGTGAGGACAAAGAGGAGATCAGTTTGCTTTATAATCCAGTATCTGAAAGCCGTTCTGTGCAGGATTAACCGTACCCTTTAAAAGGTCACAAAAATACATTGTCCTAGAATGAGCAGTCAGTATATCTTTACTGATAATGTTGTAAAAGTGCTCAGACCAGAATGGTGATTATTCATAGCAGAAATCCCCCGAGCTGAATCAAGTCAAACTAAATCAATCCAAAGGTTTAACGTCAACATTGTATCACATTGAGGATGTGATGATATTATTTTGTGATACTTTCAAAAGTAAGTAATTTTCCTGATGTTAGCAATATTAAATATTACCCACACATGAACCCCTGGTCAGTGCCATTCATGTTTTCTCACCTGCTGACTGTACCCTCCTCCTTATGACCAGGTTGACTTGGCCATTACGTGCTGCGCTGTGCATCAAGTCAATGACGTATCTGTGTGGCTTCCCTACCACTGGGATCCCATCCACAAACAGCAGCTCATCACCAGGACGCAAACGTCCATCGAGGTCTGCCGGACTCTTCTCGATGATCGCCCCGATTAAGATCTGTTATTAAATGTAGACTGTTAACAACAGGACACAGGCTTCCAGTAGGTTCAGATACTGGGCTTGAGTGTTTGAGTGTCACATGCAGTGTTAAAATGGTTGTTATATTGACAAATCATTAGCTAAATAACACGATTAAAATATTGTTTTGTTATTTTAACAGACATCAATAGACACCAAAGCAGCCAGAGCCATCAAACTCTCAGGGAAAAAAGGTCAAGGGTTAAGTGTGCGTAGTACGTGTAGTGGGTTAGAGAGGAGAAAATGACAGGGTTCCACGCCCATTGCCATACGAGCCTTCTCACGCGTTTCCGGACTCACAGGCTGCCCGGCCTCGTCCCCGCCGAGCACCCGGAAACCAAACCCAGACTTTTGTCGACGCAGGTGCACCTCAATGTCTTGGTACTCCGTTCCTGAAGCAATGCAACCACAGACAACTGTTACGTTATAACATTTTGAACCCAAGAAAAGTTACTTTCTTAGTGTTTCTGCAGAGATTAGATATTTACCTGAGGAGTCTACAGGAAAAACTGTCCTTGGTAGGCCAGGTTCTAAATAGAAAAAGATGCAGGGAGCAACCATAAGCAAATGTACAAATAGTGCATATCCACAAACACAAATACACACACACACACACACACACCAGGCAGGACATCAGAAAATACACAAGAACCCAAAAATACTAGAACAAAGCAGAAAAAACCTGCCTCAGCATTAGTGTCACAGCAGAAATTCAGCATCATCCATAAAAGTCAGGAAGTGCTTACAGTGTGTAATATACCCGTCCCTTATTTACAGCGTGACGTTGGATACAAGCTGATCTGCAATCAGGCGTTTCACGCAACAACGTGATCTGTAAAGTAGCGAAATGAACTCAACCGCAGACAAGTGGCTGCAAATGAAAAATTGATTCCCATTGTAAGTGTTTTAATCACAGTAGATGCTCTGCTGGGACTCAGCGGGAATGATGGGGAAAGAAAATCATGCGTACAGACATGAGCAGCCGTTTCCACAGAAACTACACTTACTGCTTATTATTGAGATGTAGCTTCGCAGGTCATTTGTCTCTAGCAGAGTGTAAACACACAAATATTTTAAATATTTTAAATTAAATCGAGCCAAAAACATCCATTTTGCAAAAATCATGTCAAAGGAGGTTTTCATTTTATTTGGCAAGACAGCTCAAGGTTCAGAAGGTTTGCTAAGGTGTGGTTATTGTCGAGATTCAGTCAGTCAGCCACTGCAGCTTACACAGAGCAAATACAATGAACATTTAAGACAGAGTATCTTCTGTTTGCATAGGTGAGGATAAAGTTCAATGCTTTAAAGGTGAGCTAGGTCAGAGATTTTTATGATAAACTAAGGAAAGTAGGGTAAGTTGATAAGTAGGGATAATGGCTAATCCTAACCCAAGCCAGTGGGGCTGGTTACAACAGCTTAGCCTAAGCAGGTACATACATACATAAAAGGTCACACCCTACTTCACTCACACCAGTGAGAGAAGCAAATGGAGCAGTCTTAAAATCTGTGTCTGTTGCCTGCTGGCCTGAAAAGAGGACAACAGTGAATGCTACAATGATCACTGTGACTACAAGAGAAGAGGAGACAAAGAGGCTTGATGAGGAGACTTTCTGACAGCCATGTCCTCATGAATAACAGGTGCCTCACAGTACATAACAATGACCACCAGTCCGGTAACAGTAACAAATTTACTATCTCATGTTTCCCACAGCCACTTTTGACCACTTATACTGCCAAATTATTCACATAACCAGACTACAATCCTATTTTTAATTATCTTAATGGCAGCTATTAACTTCCTGAGTGGAGCATCAAACTTGACATATATACACACAGGTGTGTATGATTTACTCAAGGACACTGAGATCCTCTGTACTTTTTGTCTCTATCATCTTGGGATTTTATGAAATTGAGGAGAATTGCTAGAATAAGATGAATAAGAAGCTTTCATAAAATATGTGTATGTGTATGAAAAAGCTGATAATATTTATATACTGTATGTTCAAAAATGATAGCCATGCACTACTTCAGTTATTCTGGGAATTTGGAGGGGGGGGTTGCAACCTGTTTGTAATATAATATAGATAATTAAAAACTCATGCTTGTTCAATACTTACAGAGCTTTATAATTGGCCACTTTTAGGCCAATAAATAAAACACTCAATGATTTATTACAGGCAACATGGAGAAAATGCATTAGACATTTTTTAAAGAGCATCTGTGGAGATTTGGACTCATGACAAGTATATATAAAATCCTGGAAAGAGCCACACATACAGTACTGTAAACACACAAAACATACACAGTATAGACTAGCTTCTGCTAGTTAGTCCATGATAAAAAAAATAAAAACCAGAAAGTGACTACCAGCAGCAAAATATTATATCCTAACAGAATAAAAATATAATCGCTGTATGAAGTTTATTCATGAATATTTTCAATATATAACGTGAGACGGTAGAGTGGCTATGTCTGCATGTAAACATATGTCCAGTCGCTGCTGGGAGATTTCTTTTCTCTGTGTGTACTGGACAGGAGGATAAGTAGCTGAAAAGGGTAATGAGGGAATATATCTGAAAAGCCTCTGATGATGGTTTAAAGCTGAGGAGTTAGTGCTGGAAATTCAGCAGCAGAATTTTGTTTTGATAGAAAGAGGTCAGATCATTTCTATAAAGTTTTCTGTGGAGCAGCTGAACTGAACACTAAATGTTTCTTGTCTGTTTGTGTGGGGCAAAGAAAGAGTGAGAAATGTTCGCTACTCCACCGTCCAGTGAGGAGTCCATCAGCGCTACACCTGCTGTATCAGCTCTGGTACTTACGCCTACTCTCATAGATAGCCCTGGACTTCTCATAAAGGTCATAGGGGTCTGGTTTAGCCAGGGTCAAGGCCTCGGAGGCTGAGTCTGGGACTGATGCCCTGTGAAGATGGTGTATTGGAAAGGGGGCGCTGTGTGGGATAACAGGGGCTGACAGGCTGGTCTGAGCGGGGCTGCTCAGGCCCTGCTGGGACTCCCACTGCTCCAGCACCTGTAAAGCACAGCAGCATGAGGGGTCAGTATTTCCCTTCCAGTTTTCCCATCTCCTGGCATTTGAATTTAGCTTGGTAACCATGATAACAAAACTGAATCAGAGTTTGCTTTTATTCAATTTTCACGGACAGATGGGAAGTTAGACAGTTAAGTTAGTAGTTGAAGCAAGAAGAAACACTCTAGCCTCTATTTTCTATTTAGTAAAACATATAGAAGAATGTGAACAATAAATGTGGCCGTACTTTGCAACAGATGAAGGAAAATCTGATATGTGATTATTGTAAAAAAAGATGTCCACTTTCAAATTATGTTATTACACAGTCTGCTTTCTGAAGTATATTGTACATATATTACACCAAGTTTGCATAAGTTGCCTCCCAAAAAATATTCAAGTGTTTAAGGTGACACTGTCACTTTTGACAACACTAGTCAGTCAGAGTGTCAGTGTTGATGTGTCAGATAACTAGGCCGCTTTAGTTGCTGCATGACACTACGCCGATCGCCAGGATGACATGTTGACATGTCAGAATGTGTGAAAGATGGATCCAGAGGGAACGGAAAGCTTTTTGAAACTGAGATGGTGTGACTGGCTGCATATGGAGCACTTTAATACTGACAATTACAGGGCATCTGGTTAAAGTGTACTGAGGATAAATAACAGCTTTATAAAAGGTTCTGGAATCAAAAATGTTTTTGCTCTTTGTGGTTTCAGTTGTGTCTGCCACTGATGTGAAGCATGTGTGCACAGGGAATGCAGCTGAGACCAGGGACCTGGTTAAAGGTTAGATTAGACTACTGCCTTCTGATCTCTCTTTCACTCTTTTTCTTACTTTCTTTTTGTTTGTTTGATTAAGACTTCTAACGCAAGCAACTCTGGGTATAATCTAGCTGCTAAGGTGAATGAAGAACACTGCAGGCAAGTAAAAGACAGTGTTATTAAGAGAAAACACCTGCCCGTGCTCCAATATTAAGTAGCTGTTACCTACAGGATTGGCTGGATTTGACAGACAAATCTCGATAAGCTCGTTTGCAAATGAAAGTCTAGAGCTGCAGGCTGAGCTTTGGCTCGAATGCATTAGGCAATTCCCCGTTCATTCCTTATTAGCCAAATTCCTCTATATTTCTTTCTCAGAGTTGTAGAAGTCTTCCTGTAACAAATGATATCCAATTAAACTGAGACTGAACTCTGGTGTGCACAGGGGTTCAGCATCTGGGGGAGAGAGGCAGGCCAGGGAGGGGCAGGGGAGACAAATGAACACTGGGGGGTAAAAAGAGAAAGTGATAGAGAACAGAAAAGACAAGAGAGACGCTCTGCAAGCAACTTTGTGACATTCAAAGCTTTTCCTCAGAGCTTAGAATGACAATTACTCTCAGGGAGATGGAGGAGACTGATTAAACCAAGATGGTGAAAAAATGTACAGTGAGGGTTTTTCAGAGGATGCATGCCTTAAAAGCTGCACAAAAGAGGCTTCCTCTATTGTTAGTTGTGGTCTGGAATGAGGACAACATGAGCTAGGGTCAGGAGCTGGTCAGAGCAGCCCTGAGAGGATGTCTATGCACGAAATTGATTACACACATAGTCATACAAAGAGAAACAAAGAAAGATGGGCAGAAGCACTCGTGTGCAGGCCTGTGAGTGTGACAAATGCACATGAAGACACTGATCTAAGAGGATATTTGGTGCACAGGGGTTTTAGTGAGCTTAGGGACTGCAGATACTTTAGCAGTGAAAGCAGTAGAGCAGAGGATGCTAAAGGCTAAATGCTTGCGGATATGATGTGAATGTGAAAAAGGAGATAAAGGCACGGTGAAAGATAAATGACCACAAAACATATGTTGGGTATGAAAGTGCAAAGCTTTTAAAAAAATCTGAAAGAATAGACAAATGCTATGAAATGAAGATAAATGAGGGATGAAAGGCATCTCGGCCATGCCAAAGCTCTCCGATCACAGACAGATAGCAGCATAATTCAACTTCCTATAGTGTGGATAACCCTGATGGCACAGAGTCAGGCTATGAATCAAATCTGACTTACAGAATCAAGAGTTCATTGATGTTATGAATAGGCTGCTTGACCTTTATGGTATCTCATAACAATAAAGAAGGGTCAGTTATTAAGGACTATCTGCTGTGAGGGCTCCAGACATGTAGTGAATCATCAGTGGAGTTAGTACAACAAAGGAGAGAAGAGTCATTTCTAGATCTTATAAAGTATATTAGCACATACAGTATGCTACACGGCAGCCATTAACACTAAAATGTAGATTAATTATTAAAAAGCAGAAGTGGGGACAGTTGAAATTTTGGAGGCTGATCCATGTTACCTGCTTAGGGATCTTCCAGGGTGAATAGTGACCTGCAATGTTGAGAGAACAAAAAATGCTTTAGACTGAAAAAGATGGTAGAAACAGATCATGAGATGTGAGGTTTCATTTTAGCCATGAAAGCCAATTTGAATGAGGGTAATGAAAGGAAGAGAAAACCTTATCAACATACCAATAGAGCGGCTGTTTGTGAGTGGTACACAGGACAAATGAAAACATAACTCACTCAAGTGGGATAAAAGCAAAAAGCAGATGGAAAATAAATGTATACACTGTACACACTCATTATGAAGGTTGAGAGGTGTCTTCATATTGAAATGCTGGATGTGATAAAAAAAATGAAATAATCGAATGATTTTAAAAGCAGGAACAGTTTTATCTTTTACAGTAGTGATTGGGTCCTTGGTCTGAATTTATGTGATAGTTGAGGTGTTCTAATATTTTCCAAATGGAAAAAAAAAATGCCGTCAATAAATTTATGTTAACATTATAAACCTGCATTCATTCATTTTGTTGCCACTTGGGGTCAGTGGAAACAAGGCAAAATGCAACACTCACATATCATCTTTCATAATTGAATTTAATGTGGTGACGTTATCAGTAATGCTCGCCTACCAATTTCAGAATTCACTTGTTGGATCCTGTTCTGTATTTGGCCACGCGTGTGGTCACCTTTTAACTAAAACTATTTTTACCAGTTAAAGTAGTCGCAAACTTTGTCTGACTGCTGTTGGGTGCTGGGCAGGTTGTGCACATTCCATGAAAACAAAAGCGTTGAGAGTGAAGTGAAAAGATAAAAATGGAGCCGGAAAAACCAAAAGCTGAAACACTTGCAGCTGAATCCTCAGAAGAACAGCAGGGAACTTAGCATCAGGTGATAATTCTCCATGGGTTCAGGAGTGAGCACTTGTGTGCCTCCATCAAATGATTTCAGCTTGTAATATAGTGCAGCCCTGCAGGTAAAGGGCACATTTGACTTTCACGTTCATTTTGCTGCGACCTTTAAAAAGAAACACCACAGTGTTTACAACATTGTTCAAACACAACAACCAGAAACCTATCTTGGATGATGAAACAAACCAATCAGTCAAAACAGTAGCAGCTGATATCAATATGTGCATACATGAAAGCACACAGTAATGAAACATATGCTCCAGCACCATTTCTACAGTCAAATTCACAGAAGCATGTAAAAAAAAGTACACACTTTATCTTTTCAATTCAGTCACTCCCTTTACTGTCTTTCATGAGCTGTCACGTGTTCCCCTAGGGAGTATACAAGCATATGCAAATGGAAGAATGGAATTATGGGGTGACTGTTCGAATTATGTGCCAGCCTTCTCAGTAATGGCCTGGCTAGTCTCCAATCTCACTGTAAAAATGTTTGTCTCACTGAGCTTCCAGTGCAATGGTGACAACTCTGAAATTAACAAAAGCGACAAAAAGAAATCAATGTTTTCTGACTGTCACCTCCCTTCAGCCAAAATAACCCAAGTACAGCTTAAAAAAACAAACAATTGTGACAGCTTATCTACGAATTGATGCCAGTTCCACTTTTAGTTTACATGGGAACAATTTATCAATTTAATTTATCAAAAAAATTATATAATAAAAAGGGACAGAATCTGCCTTTCTTCCCACGGTAGATTAATCAGTGCAAAACTCAGGTTACCTAAATGTGAACCAGTGTGAGCAAAAGAGGCAACAACAGAGCAGTCCTCGTAGTGTGTGACAGAACCTGAGCTGAGCGCGACAGACAGAAGGGAGTGGCACTACCAGGCATCGCTAACCGAGGTGATCTTCAGGGTAGAGTCACTGTTAAGTCAGGCGTACCAGACATTTAGTTGGACGTGGGTGTCAGAGTGTCCCATGGCTAAAAGTTGAGCAGGGGGCGAGAGAACGAAAAAGTACGAGAGAACAAGAGTGAGTGTGAAAGGAGCTGTCTGTGGTGCTGAAAGCCCTTAGACTGAGACCTAATCAGACTTGTCAGCTCTGCTGCACAAAGCTACATGAACCCTGCAGTGTCCTGCACTTAGTTTCTAAACTCATGGGTGTCTTGTCCTACAGTTATTCATCTGATGTGTGCACTCCCAGTATAGCACAAGTAATGACTGCAAAATATCTCACCCAAAGTTCCACGAGTTTAGTTCCTGAATCAATAATGTTTGATTGCGTATGCTCTATTGTTGAGTTTTCATCTCTACCTTGGCCCTGGAACAGCTTTACTAGTGAATAATGTGGTGGAAATTGTACCTTGCTTTCAATTCCTGCCAAAAACACACACAAACAAACTACTTCCAAAACTGTGAGGCCTTCTGCTTCAAGGGTGATGAGTGGTCTTGCTTCTCTGTAAAAATTGGTTCTGTTGTGACTCAACACCAGTGACCCACACAGCCCTTGCAACGTGACATCTGGGAAAAAGGCTCATGTAGGATAACTGTGATACAGAGATCTGCAAAGGACCGCTAGACCGCCAGGAGAAGCTGCACCACCAGTTAAATGTTTAGACACACAGTTATGACGGTTGTTTTTTTTAAAGCAGATTTTATGATTTTATAACATCTTATTGATCAAAAATACAGTGTAGATATTGTTATTAACTGACTATTGTAAATACAGGCCTATAATCAGCAAACATCAGTACTGTTTTCCAATAGCACGATGTGTTTGCTAATGCAACAAAAGATCATTAGAAAACCCTTTTGCGATGATCATAACACAGCTGAGGACAGTATCTTAAAAACACAGAAATTCCTATGTGTCTCCAAACCTTTGACTGGTAGTGTACATTCTTGATGTAGTAGTAATATCCAATGACCTTTTTAAATTTTTGTGCATTAATATATAATTTAAATTCACATATTTCTCCACTAAACCTTAAAAAGTTTACCTAACATCATACTATCGATGTTTTACCACAAAAACATGGGGTTATCCTAAACAGAGAACATGATGCACCTTTTTCATTTGTTTAGAAATCTGCTTATGTCTAACACAGGTACTGCAGGTCCTGCAAATGTACAAAAATTGCACAAACACAAGATAAGACTGTTTTCCCTCTCTATCAAAATTGCACTAGAACACAGTTATAAATGCCACATATATATTCACGAATGTGATGAAAAGCAGACAGCAAAATATAGATTTTTTTAATTTCACAACAAGAGACTAACACTAGCCTTTTAATAATTTAAATTAGACTATGATAACACTACAGGTGGTAGCAAGCATGAGTCTTTCAGCCCTTTATGTATATGTCTGGCAGACTTCACATAATCCACGGCAGAAAATGGATTCTATCCACTTGCATTTGAATGTCTGCTCCATGTTCACCTGATGTTCTTGAAAACCAGCCTCATTGTACTGCGTGCAAAACAAATGATTTGCAAGTTACACGCTCGAATATGCGTAATATTAAAGCTCAAAACGGCACAATTTATTTAACATGCTCATACAGTCACCAGGTAATCACTCCATCCCATTAAAACCCAAACAGAGACACTTGATTTGCTTAAGAGGCAACCAAGGTTAGTAGTTCTACTCCCACACACAGGGAGGAGATGGGAGCCTAAATTTTGTTTCAATGATCTAATTTGATGAAAATGCGGCTAAACACCATCAGCTGTTTAACCCCCTCTAGTTCTGCTGATTTTAGCATCTCACCCTTCATGCACAAGCTCTTGGCTGTTTTCCCGAGGCTGACAGGCTGGGATATTGATCCTTGGTGGGCAGCAGCGCTAGGTTTGAAGTTGGTCGGGACAGAGCTGTAAGTGTGAACACAGCTGACAGTCTGTGGTCTACTGGCAGAGAGCCAAACTCATCACTCTCTTTTTATCCCCTCCACTTTTTTCTTTTTCTCTTTTGTTTCCAACTATTCCATTATGCACACCCTATGAATCACTGCCTAGTTATACACCTATTCTCTGGGATGCTGGAAGAGGCTCAGTGAATCCAACCATCATTCTTTATTTCTTTCTCTGCAAAGAAGACCTTCAGCTCAAGTTTGCATGGTTTTAAAAGTGACCTCCAGTCATCCTTGACCACTGTTAGGTGAAAGGTCAAACCAAACAGCTGATTCATAATGTACAATTTACCAGTGACAGTACAGGAAAGAACACTTTATGCAAGTGTGGAGGCTTGTGTGTAGAAGACAGACATGGGACGTGTGCAAGTGTACGCCTGGCTGTCATGTAGGTGTGTGTACAACTTGTGTGAATCAAACCATGTGGCTCAGCATTTGTATGAGTGTGTGGGCGGATGGCAGTGAGAAAGATTGCAGCATGTTAGTGGAAGCTAAATGGGTGAGCATACATGAGAATGAGCGTAACGTCTCTGCAGCTAATTAAAGCCCTGCGTCTCTGCTAGTGTGGCAACGAGGACACAGCCTGTTAATGGTCTAGATAGCCACTAATGAGGCTGTCTGCCATGCGCGCACACACACACACACATAAAAACAAATACACACACACATACAGTATGCTGGTGCACACATAGGCACAATAATTACAGGTAATGAGAAACTGAGTGCCTATTTATTGAGGAAAAACGGCTGGGGAGTCAGACTCAAATTTAAAGGATGGCTAAATATCATAACTATATTACGAGCATGGGTTTTTCAAGGTGATTGGACTTAATTGACTGGATGGTTTCATCATAAACGCTTTCATTTTTGGACAGTGAACTGGTAGTCTGCTTTGCTCTATTGCTCACTTTTGATGATGGGTACTTTGGAAGTACTGACACATGCTGTGGAGGGCATAAAAAACAACAAATATATGTATAAAACATAATGTTTATGGTAATACAGTCATTTGACCAGAGCTTATGAATTCAACTCCGCATAAATTGCTGCCCTTGAATCAATATGACATTTTAGGCACATAACGCTTCCTTTCAGGAATTATAATAGAATATTGATACCACTCTACTGACTGTAAATGTAGGTAGCACTAGCAGCTTGGGAGAAGTACAGTAGGGGTAAAGTGTGTTTAGTTTGACCTGGGTATTGCTTCTCCAAGTCTATAGCCATGGTTTTCCACTGAAAAGTAATAGATTTATTCCTGAGGCTGGGAGTAAACTTGCTGTCCCAAGCAAAGTATTTTAAGAATCTTGGGTTCACAAGTGAGACTTAAATGGAGCATGAGATCGACAGGCTCATTAGTGCACTGTCAGCATTGGCATGAGATGCTGAAGTGAGGATGGAGCTCAATCCGAAGGCAAACCTTTTGATTTATCAGTCAATTTACACGTAGGTTCCAGCTCACACCTATGTCTCATGAGTTCTGAGCCAAGGTAAGGAGCTTAGGCAACCTGAGAAGTGGAACCAGTGTTCTTTTGCACTGAAGGGAGCTAGCTGATATTGTTTGGACACTGACTGAGATGTCTTCTGAATGCATCTGAGTTGTACATTGGACATTTCTATTTCCATAGTTTGGTGTAAAATGCTTAAAATTATTTAGAAATGCAAACAGGTCTGGTTTTATTCCATCTTGTTGGATTTAGAAGTAAACCAATCAGTCGTGTTGGGGGGATTATAAAAGGAAAAGTCATCTTCCAACATTAAACAGAAACTACAGTCATTAGGTAGATTAATTAAAAAATAGCAGCCTAAAGTGGCAACAAACTGGATGAGATTGATAGAGCATCAGTACCACAGACATATCAGCAACAATTTCCCCAAAGGGATCAATAAAAGATGCCATTTTCATTATCACTGTATTACGTCAACATGCTGTATCTCTTTGAATAGTTAATTGTTAGATGCTGAAGGTAACCACTGCAGTAGCTTCCATGTCCCTTGAAAGCCCAAGAAATCAGCACAATGTCAGCATGCATGAATGAAATCAAACACAATAGTAATTCAGTGTGATTATCAGGTTAGGTGTAGTTTTCACAGAGCTGAAATAACTCACTGATTAATCCATTAGCTTGATGATTCGCAAGCATCAGTTCTTATTGTGAGGAGATGCATCCGTAAGAAGTAGGAGATCTACACTAGTTTTTCAGTTTAAGATCTCTTTACTGAAAATGTCACCTTTCTTTCCTTCTCAACAGGCCCTAAGACCTCCACTCTGTTGGCACCGAATCTACATGAGAGAGCAGTTTTTGACTATTGTGTCAAATATGATGCTGCAGAATGTAAAAAGCAGTGTCAAGGTTGACAGTAGCTGCCACTTTTCTTCCTGATTGTCTCCTTTGTTACTGATGATGTCTCAAAATGATGGCGGCAGTGATTTATTGACGCTAAAAAGCTGCAGATACTCTCTGCATTACAACAATAACTCACTGTTGAAACCTCGACTCTTCTCTGTGTCCATGACAACACCAAGCCTGGGAAGACAAGTCTTGCTGAACAGACACTGTAGCGTGCTGGCTCTCTCTGTTTTTAATTCTCACTGTGAAATCACATTTTTCCTCCACTCTTTAGTGTTTCTACATCACTATGGCACTTTTTCCAAATTCTACCTCCTTTCTATTTTTTCTGTCCGTTGAACCTATAGAGCTGAATGGATAACTGGCATAGACAGGAGGTGTGTGTATGAGAGAGGGAGACCTGTAATTATAGATGAACCTCTCTTGCCTTACCTCTCATTTCTGGTCTCTGATGCTGGACATTAGGATCGGTTGCCATAGTAGCAGCACCATACAAAAGCTGTAGAAGTATTGCTGGATGTGGGAGTTTGTGAAATATGGGGAAGCTACAAAGGTGAAAATGTTGTCAATCATACTTCCACTGGACTATTTGTGTGTTCTGTACCATTTTCCCAAAACTGGATACAAAAAGGTGGCAGCTCTCTGCGGGACACTCGTTAAAAAAAATCATGAACAGTCACACACTTGCAGCTTCTGGTGCCCATTTAATCCTCCGCTTCTGATTATGTTTTCAGTAAAAGTGATGAGCTGTGTGCTCGCCCCTGAACTGGCATATGTGTGTGGGCCACAAACACAAGTGTGACAGTTGTTCGATGATGAATAGCAGTTGGTTATCTCTCTCTCTGTCACACTTAACTAGAGAAACAGCAATTAGATTGTATGGCAATTGTCCAGTTGTCCAAAGGAGCGGGCCAAACTGTGGTGTGTTAAGAGGTGGAACATCATTCCAGCTGCATTGTGGCAGTTTTATTACAATGGGTAATAGGTTGTGTAAATGCTCGGAACTGGCCTTTGTGAAGTAGTTGGGTGGGAAGTGAGAATCAAATGCACACCACATATCATGGATGATGGAGGTCTGATAAGTCAGACTCCATCTATGAAAGTATTTCTGTTGCTGTGTGCAGAAAAACAATCAGTTGGATGACATGGATTAATTTCCAAACATTTTCAAACACAAAATACAAAATAACATTATTTGATTCATTTTTATCTTTGAATTTAAAAAATTCAAAGACTTTGTTGTGACTATTTTCTCCCAGGAATGTCTGAAGACTCTGATCTTAATATGCTTAAAGTCTGACTGTGTTTTTCTGGTTAAACCTGTAAAATACTCTCAAGAGATATTCAAAGACTAAAATCCCACCCAACTGGGATATTTTGAAACCTTTACTTAGCCTTAACAATTTCTACACATATGTTTGCCATACGCCAGTGCTACTCAATCTGCTCCTATGCTACTATAGGAACAGACAGCGTGGCACTTTTTTTTTTTTTTTTATTTAAAGAAAATACCTCTAGCACCCACAGCTTGTCATGTCACAGGAAATCAACACACACAGATGTGACACTGCACCCTGGTGTATTGTTGTTTAGGGGCACAAAGCCATATCCGCATTTGGAGTAATAAAATGAAATATAGCATGTAAATAAGGTTGCCATTTTCTCTATGGGCTATTAGGCTGCTTTTTAGATGGGAGCACTTGTTTCGACCTTCTGAAGCTCTGTGGTGAGTGAAGAACCCCGACAGATGGCAGGGGCACTTCATCGTGAGTTTTCTGTGCAGATGGCAGAGTGTGTGTTTTTATGTTTTGTGTGTGGGGAGTAGGTTGACAGATTGGCAGTTTTTGAGATGGTGGCACAAAACTTTTGACCTCCCCCCAGTGTGTTTATATGTCGGCAAAATATATTTTAGAATTGCTTACTTAAATTTTTTTTTTTTGCCTATTCTGGATTAGAAACTTTTCTTTTAGAATATCTTCATTCACATTCTCTTCGTTCTGTTTGTTGGCTCCCTGCTCACTGACAGAAACATGGGCAGTTTAACAAAGAAATAAATGGCAATAAATCTATTCAGAGGACGCTGCTGACCTTTGTGAGCGAGTCTCAGTGGTGTCTGTGGCAGAAGGCACTTGGCATTTTGATTGCTATGTGACATTACAGAACAGAAACAGGCAAAATTCAGAACTATCAATTGATCCGACACAAAAGCAACAGCAGTCTTGGTTTCCCAACTCAGCCGGCTTGGCTCACACTACAAATCAGTTCACATGTCATGACTTACAGGATGCCAATATAAATCAAGGTAAGCTAAAATAGGGGAATCCTTGGTTGATGAACAGCAGCTGTTGCTGCTTTTAGACTGAATTAGAATCTCTAACATTTTAATCTTCAGTGTTGGTGCTTTGGCTGAGTCATCGCTGGCATTTCTATAATTCAAAACCTAAGCAATGTCAGGTGGTATGCATATCACAGCAGGCTTAAACACAACTCATGTACTCATTTGTGCTGTCCCAAGCCTTCCCCCATCCTAACAAACACACACACACACACACACACACACACACACACACACAATCATCATCATCATCATCATCATCATAATTCATTGTGGTTTACCAGAGACTGAAACACGCTT
>OMLM01005385.1:145249-155341 GCA_900302695.1 Helostoma temminkii | reverse complement strand
AGTGTGATGTTAGAATGCTTTCAAATGTGCTAACGTGCGTCTGTGTATTCTCTGATTTGATCTATGCTTTTCTTTCACAGGCTTTTAAACTGTGCAGGGCTGACCTCATCACACACAGTAGAGGTCAGACGTGTCAAATGTTTCACAGCAGAGAAGCTTTATTACGACTGACGCAACAGACATTCAGAAATCTCCATGCAATATCTGCATGAAACAAACTTAATAAAACTCAATAAAAATGTATGACAGAAGCTGCTCTGTGAATGAAAAGCAGGGTTTTGCACACAAATAACATTTTAGAACGAACACAGACGAATCTAAGGCTTCTAATTTCCTGACACTAGCCACGACTATTGCAGCATCAAATGTCATCCCAAAGGGATGCGCGTGCTGATATGTACAGTATGCAGTGGGAAAAAATTTAAGGTACTCTACACAGAAGAAGCAGTTTAATAAACTACAATATGAACTTGTATTTTGGGAAATGTAGAATTTAGTGTTTTTGTAGATGGACAATTTGGACAAGATGCCATTTTGTGATATGTCTCCTGTAGGTCTCCCAAATGTATGAAAGTGCAAAGAATCAAGACCATTCAAGCATGATATTTTAGAGTTGAGCAAGTCTTTTTTTTTCTTTCTGTACTTCAGTCGTCTTACAGTATGTGCTCATATAATAATAATATATATATAGTACTGCTGCGAGGTCTAAAGGCTCAGGCAGTATGGATACCTTTCTGTGTACGTTTGTGCTTAATCACTTCCACCATTGAATGTGAATACTGGGTTTTCTCAATTCCAAAGTGAATGTGTGTTGAAAGTGTACATGGGTTCAGAGTGCCTAATGAAAAGAGGCGAGAACAAATGCTTTTTCCTCCACAAAATGAACAAAATGCCTCTGTGACATTCCTGCTTGTTATTAGGTCAGTAAGTCCACTGGGATTGCAGATGTAAAACTAATTTTTTTGCTATCCTCTGAATGCTGACCAGTTGTGTTTTAGCACTACACCTTATTCAAGCTGGATAGCAGGCACTTATACTGGGAGGGAGATTTTCCTTAAGGCTTCAAAGTAAATATAAATAGCAAAATACACTAAAAACAAACAAAAAAACTTAAGAATGGTAAGTCTGTGACTTCCTGGCATTAAATTCAACCTAATTTCTGAGCCGTCTCCGTTTCATGTCTGCTTGTATTACCATACGCTGCTTGTCAGCTGTCAACACTGCTAAAACAAAAGAAAGCCTGAAGAAGGAAACAATCTTTACAGATTCCATTATGTTCCCGCAATTTAGTTCGACAATAAGAGGAAGAAAAAGAGAACAGATACAAAAAAGAAACCCAAACCTTGTTAAAACACTACCTGTCACGGTATCAATATTTTGGAATAAAATACATTTGCAGCTACAGTATTCCATGAAATCCAGCAGTTCATGTCAGTCAGCTATACTGACTGCCAGATGTCACATTGCTTTTTATGTGTGATCAGTCAGGTAGAAAATGACAGAGCACAGGCTCCAGAGAGAAGCAATACTGACGGAGTATTTCATGGAGTGCACCTGAAACGTTGTTGGCTGGGTGCATTAAGTACAGCTAAGGGCTTGTTTGTCTCCTGAGTGCAGAGGACATAGCAGCCCACCAGAGCATTCGCCCCAAGTGGTTCAGAGCAGACTGGTTTGGTCTGGTTTGACTGTAGAAAGGGTGGTAAAGGAGGGGGTTCTGAAACAGAGAGCGATTCTAATCGGACAGGTCGACTCGAGAGCTTGTTTAGATGGTGGTCAGGAGAACTTTTACACTGACGCTGCTATTACTGCTGCCATTTGTCATCTGTATTTTAGACAGACTAGTTTTCTGTCTGGTCCTTTACCAGTGATTCAAACACAAAGTTTGAGTGTCATTGACACATGCGGTACTGTACAACTTATACATTCAATATTTCTTTGTCATTTCATTTGAATTTTCTAAAAAAAACCTTTTTAAAAAAAACAGAAACATTAAACATACATTTAACAAAATCCCCTCATAGGTATTTTAAATCAAAAATACATTTTTGTTAATAAAATGAACACATTTAAGCTAAATAAAGCTTTGGTTTCATTTTAAATCAGCATTTAACTTGTTATTGCATATTACTTGCAGACATAATAAATATGAATTATTCCAGATTTCCATAATTTAACATAAAGCTACAGCCTCTTACAGTAAATGTAAAAGATTATGACCTTTCACATTTTGATGATTACAGACTAATACAAACCTAAAGTCAAAAGTAAAGTAAAATCAAGGTGCCTTCACTGAGGGTGATGCATCATATTAAACCCTCCAATGCAAAAGTTAGTTTCATCTCATCCCCACAGACACATTTGACATCCGTGATGGATCATACTCAACTTGAAGATTAGCGCGAGGATGACGGAGTGAAAGCATGTTCGTTTGGACTTCAAATAAAATCACATGTTGAGGTGACGCAAAACAAAATGTGTGTGTGTGTGTGTAATCTTTGAGCAGTGATTTTTCCCTCAGTGATTAGTAGCTTTACAGGATTTGGCAGGTGATTAATGCAGCACTCTGTTCACCACTTTGTATTTCGTCTTGGAATAAGGCTGAACTTTATTAAAGCAATCTAACAGCTGGTGAGAATTTTCTTTTAAATGTATTCTCTGTCTCTGACTGCACTGTTTTTTATTTCTTTCTTTCTCTTTCTTTTTTTTGGTATGACAGTCATACAAAGGCCTCGAGCAACAATCCATTGTGAAAATAACAACTTCTCCAGAAAATTATTAAACTGCTGATTAAAAGCGTAATGAACATGGAGAACGTAAGCCGCTGACCTCAGGACAGGCAGAAAAGAAAGGAAGAAAGAAATAAACCGCAAAATAAACAGCAAAAAGTCAAATTACCTGGTGCATAGAGATGGCAGCCTGCGTCTCAGTTTGAACTGTGTCATGCTCCAAAAAATTTAACAAGTGCCAAGACAGGATGTTGATATCTGGACAGTTTCATAGCAGCAAATGTGTGAAGAGATCACATCAGCTGGGTGCTGCCATCTGCATGCACACTCAATCATTATTTAGTCACTTAGTTCTTACAAAAGAGAGAATGATACAAAAATAGACAAACATAGCAAGAATACTGCACATAATTCAGAGGTGCTGCTTTGAGGTTCTTAAATTTCATGACTCGTTAGACATTTATACATTTAATTTGGCAAGTTGCTTCTAACTTTCACTGTTTAAAACACACTGGCACTGACTGACACAAAAGCACCGTGACACAAAAATAAGGACAGACAGGGGCAAAATATGTTATTATATGTGAAATATGCTTCTCTTTTTACCAGGGGAGGGACACAACACAACCTCAGGGTTCAATTCCTCCTGGTAATATCTTCGCTAAACATGAGGATGCCACCAAAGGGGAGAAAAAAAAAGATAGTAGAATGAACCGCGCCTGTTCTATTGCCTCAGCCAATCTATGAAACCCAGCCTGCTCTGTGCTCGCCATGCAATTACACACAACCTGTTGAGTGTTGTCCCAGGAATGCGGTCAGCAAGTCGCTGGAGAATTAATGAAATGCCAAGATGGAGGGAGAGAAATTGCCTGTATAACCTATCCTCAAGGTGCCCTTGTGGTATTTCCGAGAATAAGTCACACAAGAAGAGAATATAGCGAGGCAGATCACACATTGAAGGAGAAAGTTGTGCTGCCTTCAACTCGTAATCTACTTTTTTTTTGTACATCTGTAGAAATGAGCACAACTATTGAGTTGCTTCCTCACTGCCAAAGACACTTTCACAGTTTGCAAAGGTCACAGGCATGAAAAGATTTAATTGCATGCCCTTACTGTCAGCCCTTATATTAAAACAACTCATTATAGCTTAAAAAAGACTCGTTTGTTAACCTATTCTTTCCATCATTTGCTAGTTACACTAAAGAGCCTTTCTTTATTTCAAGCTCTGGACAGCAAATAGCAAACGGGTAAGCAGGTAAAGTCTGGGTTAGTTTTAGCAGTTCTTTTACTGGACCATTCCCGTACCTGACAAGGCTTCCAGTGGAGTCCGGATCCCTGGCGGTGACTGTTCCAATGACTGTGTTGATGGGGGCGTTTTCATTCACTTCCAGTAAATACATGGGTTTGGAGAAAACTGGGGGCTCATCTGCGTCTTCCACCACAATCTTCACCGTGGCTGTATCTTTGAACGGTCCACCGCTACCAGGCTCAAAGCGGACATTGGTGGCCTCAACCTTTAAGGTAAAGGCTCTCTTGGTCTCGTAGTCCAAAGGCTGTAGGAGGAATAAAAAAAAGAAGTGATCAAAAACTGCTTTATTGCCCAACAGAAGGTGTTTTCTACCAATCAACATTACGTATATATAAAAAAGTTGGGCGCGAAAAGCCGACCCTAGACTTGACCACTTTACCTACTGCTTCACTGCGGCGCCAAGACCGATCAAACCCTACATTTCTGAATATGCTACCCAACTCTTGGTACAGGTGTCTAGTCCTGACTACTGCAGTGCCCTACTAACAAGACTACCAGAATGCATAATCACAATCAAAAAGGACACCACTGTTCATTTCTCTGCACTAGCTTCTAGGTTCATACCTAAAGCTTTGACACTCCTCTACAGAGTGGTCAACTCAACAGCACCTTGAACAGCCTAATCCAGAAGTACTCTCTTTCACCAACTGTGCTCTTCCAGAGAATGGGACCAGCTGTTCCCTACAGCCCATAGCAAAAGTTGTGCAGCTCTTAAGCTCAGCCGAAGATTAGTTGCAGCAGAGTACTGCAGCAGAAAATACCACATTTCAGAATCAAATGTACTTCTGCTCCACAGAATGGATCTGACAGCTATACCTTTCAGATTAAAAATTGTATTATAAATCAAATGATCAATTAGATTATTACCTAAAATGTAAAATGTATTCTGTAGCACTCCTGTAACACTAAAAACAAACAAAACAAAAAACAACTGAACATATCAGGGTTTTCTCATCTTGGCTGAGTTAGAAGGTAGAAAGTCTGCATTATAAAGTGGGTGGTTGAAAGACCTGGAAGACCTGGGTGTTATAATGAAAAACACTATATGAGTTTCATTATGTGCCTTTGTGAAACTTTATGAAAATGCAACACAGTTAAAAATCTGCTTCCACTTCAACCGGCTACGCATAATACAACAATCAAAGCCACTGTGCATAATTTTTGATACCGTTACTGAAAATGCTTCTGTACTTCCATTTAATAACACTTGGGAGGACTTATGTGGCATTGCTTTTTTCACATTGTGTAAGTCATTTTCACTGCTGTTAAAATCAGATTTCTTTATTTTTATTGTTCAAACACAATAAGCCAGGCGTAACTGAGGAGACTAGTTGATTTGTGAGCTGAGTGAGCATTTTGCGTCAGAATTTAAGGAAGCTATGAGCACATGATTACACAATTTAATATAAAGAGATATAGTTTACTATAGAAAACATCTGTGATATCCTAATTTTGCAGCAAAAAAATGATAATTATTAGTTAGATTTATATCAGTCGCAATTGCACAACCTAAAAATATTTTCCCAGCCTTTAGTGGCATCAAAGAAGACAAATCTGCCTGGTAATACTCTCACAGGCTGCAGATTATTACAGCTTTCATACTGCTACCACAACCAGCTTACGTAAATTAATTAAAAGAGTTGTTTGTTCAACATCATAAAAGGTATATTTTTTTCAAAGAGAACTAAAGAGATTTTCAACAAGACGTGTCCTGTGTAACTGACATATCCGTTTAACCCCTGTTTTCAGATGTTATACACTATTTCCTCCACAGATGGCTCATCATTAATATTTAAAAGGAAGAGGAGAGTCACAATTTTACTCTCTTGGCATCTGCGAGGACACAGCAGACTGTCACAATTTCATTCAGAATCACCTCTGGTCACTCTCATACTACTAGAATAATGAGATCAAGTCACTTCCACGCTCCATAACCAGGATTTATAGGGAAATCAAAACCGGGCCTTGCCGCTTGAGGGGATGGGAGATGGCTTGTGGAGAGAGGAGGACTAAGAGGAGGGAAGTGAACAAAACGAGAAATGTATTCAGTTCGAGGAGGAGGAAGAGAGCAAGAGGAACTGTCCCTGAAGTCAGACAGGGCCAGTGCTGAGAGCTCTTGGGTTGTGGGGGTGTGGGGAGAGGGATGCCTGAGAGTCCAACTGTGAGACAGTAGCAGCAACCGGGGGGGACAGAGAATGCGACCTGGAGCTTTGACTTCCACACTCCTACACTGCTGGCATCAGGACACTAGTAGACAGACTGAAGCCCCTGAAGCCTCTCCAAGCCCCTCCGAGCCACACTCCTTCACGGTTGGAGATATTATTTGGAACACTTTCATTATTAACCTCCCCCTCTTCTCCTCCTCCCACCTCTCCTCACAGCAGACACCCAAACACTCCTCCTCCATTCCTTCCTTTCTCCTCTTCTTTTCCTACCTTCTGTGCTGAAAAAGTACATAGCATGGCTAGTCATCGAGGCAGTGGACTTTAATTCAGAGGGTAGTGGAGAGTATGAGGCTATAAGAGGCTGTGGATGGCTAGTCTAAATAATTGTATGTAAATGGGGAAAGAGGAAAGGCCTACGTTTTAATATGAAGGCATTTACAGGTTTGAACATTTGTTTAACTGATTGGTGTCCAGCAGTGGTAAAGTGGTATTACTGTTACTGTATGTAAAATGATGCTACACACTTTTAAAAGAAAAAAGGTAATATAATCACATCTCAGTGATGTAATTTTACCCTTTGAATTGGCTAATGGACATGATAAAAAATGTACAAACTGTTAGTGAAAGGATAAATTTCAGATCAATATTCATTTAATGTCTATGAACAATCTCTAAACACATTAATTTATCTCTGCATGTCTAGAACATCTAGATCATTAAAGGACATCTTCACTAGCTTTCATCTAGCTTCCTATGGTTCTATTCAGGGAAGTACACATATCAGTGCTTTTAAACTTCCTGCTGTCATCCCTAAAATGTATCTCTACTTCTAGCAACTCCTCCATATCATGTCATTTGGGGAAACTGCAACTTCCTAGAGTACAGCTACCCGGAAATACGACTCCAATGATGTCACCCAGAGGAGTTTTTCAGCTACAAGAAGAGAAATATTTTAATATATATTATCAATACTATACATATACTGATCATATATACAGTCCTCAAACTAGAACCATAGGAAACAAAATGGTTACCCTTTAACACCCACACAGAGTCATGCTATTATGATGAATGCAAATCTGGCTTTTCTTTTCTTTTTTTTCTTTTTTAGCACTGTTTTGTTCTCCACCAACTATTATCTTATCTGTAAAAGGTCTTGAATTGGCGTTAAATAAAAACAAATAGCTCAAAGGTAAGAATCGGATGCTAAATCCTTTTGATGTGGTCCATATGAGGCACAACATTCACATAACTATTTGTACTATTGATCGTTTTAAAACATTGATCCATGCAGCTTTAAGAGCACTAGAGTATTTTGGCAAGCTGCCCTTCACTTTTACATAAGTAATATAACAATTTACTCCACAAGACAATTGTCTCACAACACTTTGCTTTCCCCTGATCAAAATATTTCAGTATCATTCCCACTTGACAGCATGTAAAAACAACTCATTATATTTGTTTCCAGTGTCCTAGCAGAGAGAGGAAAGGGGAGAGGGAGGGCTCTCACTGCTGCTGGCATATTTAATTATTCTAAATCCACTTGAATGGTTTAAGAAAAACAGTGGTAAACAGCTTCTTTCATTAGCCTACTTAAGGATAATTAAAATAATTTTCACTTTCAATTACAAAATCTAATAAAACATCTAGGCAAGCTTCTCTTTTAAATATTTTATAACGCCTTATCCATTGAATCAGAACACAAGTTATAGTTTGACCCTTTCAAATTATTAATTCAATAAGCACACACACTGCTTTGAATCCAGAGTGAACCTCTCTGATTTTTATTAGTGTGTATGGTGCTACTGTTGAACAGCTACCATTGACTATTAAGAGATTCATGAGTGCAAAAGGAAAATGGCAAAATTACAGTTTGTACCTGACATCTTCAAGTTACGTTAGCATATCCACTGTATATTTGGTGTTTCGAGTAAACATCATGCCTGAACTGAATGAGGCTGAATGAATCAACTTTTTTCTTCAGTCTTAACACCCACTTGCCATCATGTCCCACCCCACAATCCTGCTGTGTCATTCTTCAGTCTGGCTTATGCGTTAGCATCAAATCAGTATGTACACACAGGCCTTTTTAGAGACTTCAAAGATCAGCATTGGCTTCAGGGGTGAAAGCTCAGCATCCCACTAACATCCCTCGACAGGCCTGGGGGCTGGCAGATAAAAAGCTTAAAACCCAAACAGCAAAGAATCTCTCCCTTGGTTTGTGTATCTCCAGCCTCAGTTAGATCAATATATTTTAACCTTGCCGCAAACGATCTTTAATAATTTGAATTCCGGGTTAGATGGCAGCTTATAGACCCATACAGTTGTTGACAGGGACAGGGTACAAAAGATTCACACTGAATCTTTTCTTCTTTCCTGATTGGAGGATAACAATTTTGAGGACATAGAAAGGCATAAGCTTGTCAAAAAAAACATCTTGTATTGTGACACTGCCGCGTGCAGGGACGCGAAGGCAGTGAGAGCGTCTAGATACTTCCCCAACACATTATGACGGAAAGCTGAGCAGATAAGTCTCTCCGCGGGACACCGAAGTGGAGGTTGCCTAAAAGACTAACACATTTGACATTTACTTTGTCAACAGTTTGAGATTTTATGACTTTGCGTTGAGTTTGTTCTCCAGCAGTGATGTTTTCTTTAGTGGCAGTGAATTGTAGTCCCGGCAGATTTCCCTAGCTCTTAAATATTCCACCTCCTGTGCAGTTCATTGTTTGCACTTTGACAAAGTCACACCACACGTCCTTGGTATAATGTCATTTTACATCACAAGAAATTGGCATTCTGCATTCGAATGACGTACGACACAGACCCAAACGCGACTCAAGACATTAGAACGTCCATCCATCAATCATGTGTAAGATGCAATATATGCTAACGTCCTCCTCTTCTTTCTTCTGTAGACTTAGAATATGCACATATATAAATCGTGTGCTTTGATATTTCCAAAGATGTCCTTGAGACACTGCTGTGTATCGACTTGCTTGCGGGCCACAGCGTTAAAACACATTGTGGTTTCAGATGTAAATTCCACATACTTCTGTAAGCACACTATAGGATTGGTGCTCTAGACAGTGAAATCCAGACTCACACCTCTACGGCCTTTAACCTAGAGGAAGTAGCCATGCTTCATGTGTACTGTATGTCCAGAAATGCATTTGTGCAAAACTGTGTAAAAATGATCGGCTCCTTGGAGACTTATTCTCCACAGTATAAAGCATGCATCATAGCCTCTGCAATACTTTTAAAATGATCTGATGAATGCAATGCTATTAATTTCAACATCACAAGGTACCGTGCCATTATGTGCTAATGTGTTTGCCTCAAGGTAAACGAATCTGTTTTTGTTTTTTTGTTTTTTTGACAGGACTGTTGCTGGCTTGTTTTTCTCATGACCCTACACCTGGGAATAACTTGATGAACACATCTAATGAGCACTCTTTTCTTCTCTGCCCTTGATCAAGGCAATTAACCAGCAACAGCCCTGATGAAGTTGCTTCTCAGCCACAGTTTGAAACTCTAATAACTCTAACACAGTTATTGAAAGAGCAGTCCAATTCATATTCTCTTATGGTGATGGCAATGTGGGTGTCAGAAAAACTGAATTTAAACAGTTTAAACAAGAGCTGAACCCATTACAATATGGAACAACATGACGACGCGCCTAAAGACAGCTACAGTTAAATGACTATAATTTCAAACTAAGGCTATGTTGGAGGGGAATAATTACAGCTGTATTTACACACGCACGCACACACACACACACACACACACACAGAAATTCCTGTCAGAAAACTTTACTTCAAGCAACAACAAGTGAATGTAATATTAGAATTTATTGTTACTAGTTTTTATTCTTTCATAGATTTTGTGGGTG
>OMLM01005385.1:119087-137029 GCA_900302695.1 Helostoma temminkii | reverse complement strand
CTCTAGAACTCCTCCACATGACATCATCCAGCCTGAAAAAAACTTCTTTTATTTTTTAGGTATTTTAAATATTGGGGCAGCATGTAGTATTTTTATTTTTTAATATTTGTTAAGTGTTGGGGCAGCGTGTAGCTCAATTGGTAGGGCAGTCATCTTTCAACCCCAAGGTTTGCAGGTTCAATTCCCCGTCCTGGCCACATGCTGAGGTGTCCTTGGACAAGCCACCAAAACCCCTGACCCTTGGCACCTCAAAGGGGCAGCCTGTCCAAAAAACTGAATTTCCCCACTGTGGGACTATAAGGGTTAAAAAAAAAAAGGAAATGCACAGGGAAAATCTGTGAAGTTGCCCTTTAAGCTGCATAAACACTTTGAGATGGTGAACTATTTGTAACTTTATATGTAAACAAAACAATAACTTTTATAATTATGACCAAATTTCACATTATAGCATTAGCAGCCATGCTACTTTTCAAACCAGAGCTACTACAGTTACTTTTTTTTTGAGAAAAATGTCTAAGGTAAATATTAAAAGTCCCAGACCAAAATAAAAAATGTCCTATTACTTCTATTTCTATTTCATTTTTGAGTCTTAACTAAAACAAGACCAAAATTTAATCCGTTAATGCGCCGCCCCATGCCCTTAATTTATCTTCCATCCTTGTGTGTACAGTTCCAGCGTCAAAATGTCAATTACTTGAGGCAAATGTGACATGAGTTCAGACGAAGTATGCTATAATGGGTGTCTGGCATAACTGAGCAAACCAGTCATGTCAGTGTTGATTAGTCGTCTTGCCTCTTGTAAGCTTCTGCTGGAAATGTAAGCTAGCGTGCAAAGCGACGTGACAGTGATGGATGTGCTGCACACTTAATGTAACACAGCAGGAAAACTAACCACAGCTGATCTACTAAAGGACAAATTACACCTTTATATGCTTTTCTCAGCTGTTGACCAGATCACCTCAAATCACTACTGAAGAATAGAAGATACTAGAAGGCAAGAACTTACCGCTTAAACCAAACTAGGATTAACACACAAAGAAAACACCTCACCTTCTGTAAAGAGTTTGCCCAATTAAAAGTTTGGTTGTATTAATGTGACTGTATGCGAGTGCGTTTAAAATGCTAATCGGATACCACTGTTTCTTTAACAGTAGAGCAATTAGTGATTACATTCAAGCCAACAATACTCAATGCAGTGGGATGGTGGCTCTTTATTAAACGACCTCTATGAGGTTTGCAAAAAAAAAAAATGTATGCAAGGACGTTCATCAATATACCAACTCTGCCAAATGCTCAAGGCAAATCAGAAATAGATTAGTGACAATTTAATCCACCATTCAGGGCTTCATTAGAAGGTATCAGGAAAAATGTTCTGAAAAACTGAATATAAAGAGACTATTAACACAATTAAACTCATCCATTTTAATTCACGGTGACCTATCTTCTCACCAGTCTCAGTGTGAGTGTGTATGTGTGAGAGAGAGAGAGAGAGAGAGAAAGAGAGACAGAGAGGGCGAGGCAAAAAGGCAGGAAGGAGAGAAAAGAAGCTGACATGCTGACAGGAAGCTACAGATGGTATGGTAATTGTTTCTGTGGAAGATGTTTAGAGGTGTTCTGACAACGAAGGGAGATGTCCCCCGTTGCAGACAGCACAGGTCCTGCCACGGGTATCTACATCTGTCCACTGCAGACAAAAAGGCTTGTAGTAAAGACGAGTCGACACTGTAATTCAGAGGCCGAAGCCGTTCATTAAAACATATGAAAGAATTCAAAAAAATGCAGAGCCAGATGTGATGGGGATGCAGTTGCTTCAGAGTTTCTGGTGTGTAATCCACAAATCATACATCAGTACCCTGTTGACTTATTGCTGTTTCTGTCTCTGTTCACTGTTTTCTAAAATAAAACCCCAACTGACCTGCTCACCAATGTGATGACTAAACATACATCTGCAGGAAACTACAAGCAGTTTAAATGCATATTTCATTGCACAAAATAACACAATTTTCAGCACAGCACAGTAACTGCAAACAACAAAGAGTCTTTCACAAACATACGCTAAACAGAGGCGCACTAAAGATGTTTTTTCTGACCCACATGGTGCGATTTTGAACTCATCTCCCTCCTTATGCCACCAGCTACACATGTCAACCTTTGATTAATAGTCACCGCTGTGTCTGTGGTCTTGCAACAGCAAAACAAAGTAAAAGCCACCTTTGCACTCTAACTGCAGTAGTAGTTTTACTGTCGCAACCCAATTATTTCACAGTGAGGGAACTTCAAGTGGTCCTCAGAGACAGAGGGGTTCTAGTAATTCATAGTCTTATGATGACCCATGCTGTTGGGTTGCCAGAGCTTACCTTGTAAATTTCACATCTCTTGTTACACCCCGTGCCTTTTGCCGTGTTTAGGACGCAGCAGATCAATGAGCTCTTTTTCGTTCTGTGCTTGTGCTGCTGTGGTGGCACTAGCAAAAACCTGATGTCAGCTGCTGATAGACTGAACTGCCACTCTGATCACTCTCATCAACCTTTATCACAATTCTCCGCTTTATCTTTCAATACATACCGTATATTTTAACACCACATATGAGCGCTTTGACTGTGTTTACCATGCGCTGCACGTTTGGCTGAAAATCTCATTTATGTTTAGTCGCTCTGAAACATGTCATACATGTCATATAGCATAACACCTTAGTGTGAGGTTATGCTCCTGCTGTTCGCACTTCATCTCAAAAACCTGTCATTATGTTGAAAATTTCCACAAATGTGTTAGATAAGTAAATAAATGGTCGAATAAACTGGTTGACGTAATGTAAGGACACATAATCAGGTGAATTATGTCTCACAGATGTGTGCAATAATCCAAATTGGTGCACTCATGCAGTGATGCCGGGAAGCAAATTATATCCTGTATGCCATAGGTGTTTGCCAATTGTCAAACGAAAAAAATGAGAGACAGCTGAGGAAATTGCACCTCCCTTTTTCCAGAGATACAGAGTCTTATCTGCCTTAAAGTTAAATTACTGCTACTACAGAGGAAGAAGGCAGTCATCTACACATTCCTAATTATGAAAAGTACTGTCATACTTCTAAAAGGTGTCTGACTGTTGCGCACAGGCTTCATAAATTCAGTTACGCCATGGATTGAAGTGGGGCAAGTAGAGGGTAGGAAAAAATCTTCATAAAAACAGTGGAACTGGTGAAGCATGAAATAGCTCCCTCTTTCTTTCCCTCCCACAGGGGTAAAATGCTGCTCGCCACCTCTGATAAAAAAAAATGAGGGATTAGGAAAGCCAGTGTTTTGGTCCTGTTTCAAATCAGTGCAGATTAGCTCGTCCTTCCCCTTGATAATGTGCAGAAATTTCAGGGACAGTGCAGAAAGGGATGCCGCTGTAGGCCAGGCAGTGGGCACGGAAACTCAATTGTAGGAGGAACATTGTCTCTGGCTTTTATTTGAAGCCTGTAGCACTGTGACGATTACAATAATAGCAACACAACACCTACTGTATAAACTTCCGGGGATGAAAAAGCTGAATGGCAGCTAAAGACAAAGACTGTGCAGAGAGGAATTAGGTCTGCAATAAGCCTACATGTAAAATGCACGTGACCTGAGCACTGCACTGCTTTGCTGACTTTAATACCTTGAAAGTGCTTACACGCCATTCTTAGTAAAAACCGGCTTGAAATGTGGATGCCGGTGCAATCATCCCGTTTCCTGCCTAAATAGGTTTGTCTCATTTTAATCCTTCTGTCCAGCAGATGCCCCGACATTGAAAGATTGCCCACAGCCTTCTAAGGAAGTAAGTAGTAAGTAGCAAGTAAGTAGTAACCCATTGGGTGACACGTATAAAACATGTATAAAGATACAGCCACGCTGTAATCTCAGTAAATTCGCACAATTGTATACCACACCAATAACTTCATCATTTCCAAATGTGCCAGTACTGTTGTGCATCAGGCATTTACATCAAATTTCCAGCTGTTGTGTGTTGGTTAAAGAGTCTGCGGTTTCTGAAGGGACCCCACAATAAAGACGAGGGTAAGCCTTCTGTTTTATCAACTGACAGGAATAACAGGGCGCACACTTCCTATTTCTTCTGTACACTGGCTTAGTGAAAGGAAATCAATAGGAATCTTCCTTGAGCCAGAGAGGGGATAAACTGGGGGGGTGCGGCTCGATGTGACACACAATGGCTGTGGAAGGACATTGCGGCTTATTTGTGTGGCACATTTTCCCGCAACACAGCTTCATCTGTGTAGCCTGTTTATTTCCTTAGAAGTATTGCAAGGATAATCAAACAGTGGAAGGTCATAAAGATGTAGTTTGGAGTCGTCCTGCGTCGCAGACACGTTTGCAGACACTTACTAAACACTGCAGGGTGGCAGGAAAAGGAAATGGATTTGAAAATTAAACACTACAGTGCACTTTATCTACAAATAGAGATTTTTCACAGATATATTCTAGGAAGATAGTCCTTGTCAGGAGTGTCTCCAGCATTTAAACACTGACATTTCAGTTAACATACAGGTAAAACCTTGAGGTAATGCTGTGGTAAATGAAAAATCGTTTTATTTACTTCGGCTGCTCACATCAATCAATCAATACTGCAGCACAATGATATACCAAATAAGAATAGTGTATTTTTAACTACAGTACAAAAACGATTTCACAAAGGTACAACTCACTATGTGCAACACACTGCATTGTTCAAAACTACACTATTACAAAGTCTCCATTTTAATGTTGTTATGCACCAAAAATCTATTTTCCTGTAAATCTAATAAGAACATAAAACATTTTCCCCTCCCCATTACCCAGAATTCACTCTCAGCATGCTTAGTACAACTTGGCAAACGGCACCACGGGGAAGCACTCTCAGCTCAAGTGCCATCATACCTATAATCATTCAAAAGAATGTGTCATTACAGTTCATTTACTGTTGCTAGATTCTTCTCAACACTCCTACGTCCAACAAGCATGGCAGCTGTGTAACATCTCAGCTCTGCTCAGCTTGGACCAGCTTAGAAGCGTGAAGGGTAGAAGACAGGGCATTCATATGTATGCAGGCACTGAGCCATAGAGAAGGGATATCACTGAGGCATGGGGAGAGCTGTGGTCTGCATGAGGCGTGGGGCTAACTGTGCCCCGCTGTGAGCCCTACCCGGGTAAAACAATACTGTTTATGTCTGACTGACTTTACACTGCAGGGGTCGAAAGAGAGAGTGAGAAAGACTCCGATAAACAGAAGTGCACATAGCAGCACAGAAATCTGGATGGTTTATTGGCACAGGAAGGTATGCACAAAGAAGATATTATACAGTACTCTGGTGTAAACAAGAGGGTAGCGTGCGACACTGTGTGGTAGCCATATTTGAATTCTACATCCAGCAGGTGAAAAAAGCAAAATGACTCAGAAGAACAAACATGGCTGTTATTGATCATTTCTTCAAAGAAGAAAGAATTACATTAGCCTTTATAAAACAATGGTTCTCTGCCCTTATGCTCAAAGCATCCCGTCCCGCTTGTTTCCAACTGGCCCTGTCTTACCTATGGTTGATTACCTGGATCAGCCAATCAGAAGCTGTAAGTTCAGGGAGAGATGGAAGACAAGCAGGACAGGGTGCTGCCTTGATGACCAGGGCTGACAAAATCACACAATAACTAACTGTTAATGCAATGTTCCTGTTATGTAAAAAGGAAGGGCTTAATGGGAAAGAATCATATTTACAGCCTGAGAGGGCTCATGTCAAGATGGCAGCCATCTGTATCTGTATTTTTAGCTTCTTAGTGGAGATTCCAGCTGCGTTTATAAGTCATTAATAAAAAAACACATACGTTACAGGAGTATAACTTGAACATAAATGAAAGTTTTAAACACTGCACTTGTTCTATATTACTAATTTGTTTATTTTTAGCATCATTATATCCATGTCTCCTGAAAAATCTCTATACAAACTGCATAAAAGTGGGTGAAATTAATGCACCTTATCATTAACAGGGAGTGATTTTGGACATAGAGTAGCAGTTAGCAGCTAGTGGCTATAACCTGTCAACATTACTGTTTTGCTAATCTTATTATTCTGGATACAAAGCATCCTAATAAAGCTCATCCCCTCTAAAACTGTTGTCTATTACATTAGATACCATGTAAAGGCTAAATAAGCCACTGGCACTGACAAACTAAACTATCTGATGATTACTATACCATTTCTGTTATCCGCCGGAGCGATTTTTGGTTTGTTCTGGTTATATAACCTTTATCTGAAAAGGAGAAAATTGCAAATAATAATTGGTAGTGCTGTGGCATTGATGGCATTGCTCTTTTTCTTTACATATCATTACATAAATATGTGTTTCTGTGACATCATGCTGTGTTGACCCACATGCATTTCATTTCAAAATCTGTTACAGTATCTGAAATTACTGTCACTACTGTAATGTTTAATAATCTCATTTTTATATATTAGATTTTTTCCATATTTGCTGTAAGTGAAATTTAATTATCATCAACAAAACTATACTTCTTGACATGATAAATCATAGAAACTTCCTCTATATTTTAGAAATTGTTAACCTCATGCATTGAACAATTGTCTAATTGTCCAATGAAACCATGTTGTAAATGATGTTAACTGTTTTTTCTGGTCTTGTAACGATAATAATCACCTTTCTTATAAGAGCACGTTGCAAACTAATTTAATGGACCCAAGTACAGTGAAAATGTAATAATGCTTCCCATGTCAATGACTGTTTAAATGAGTCCAGCCTTCACTTACCACTACTCACCCTCCCCTCCTTCATTTCTAGGTCAGAAAGATGGCGTGCCAACCCCTTTTTCTAAGATGGCTGGTCTGCAGGCCTGGACTGTCCCCTGATAGCGCCATTGCGGTGACAGGAAAGTGATTATGTATTGATCCTGATCACATAGACACTAGTGTATCTCTCTCTCCTGTCTGTGGGCAGAGGGGATAATAGCTCATGATCAGACTGGGAGACTGACAGCCCATCTCTCCAGGCAGTGCCGGCAGTGCTATTTTTGGACACTACCACCTATTTGATTAAAATGCATGCGCACGTATGGGGAATAACGCAAGAATTAAGAGGCGATTAGCAGTGTGAGGCAGAGTATTGTCAAAAACAAAGTGCAGTGCTGTGCTGTAGTGAGGCAGGCCAAAGCTCTTGATAACACAGAAATGGTTGTAACGAGGTGGAGAAAACAAGCGTGTCGAGGCATCCTTTCATCCATCCATCCATCCCCGTCCGTCTATTCTCTCAGAGGAGACGATGACATACTTGGAGCGCTGCCAGTTGATTTTCCTACAGTAGTCAAAGCCAGTTTTAGATTCCTGAGCTACAGATGGGCATTTATGACAACACTGCAGATGGGCATTAAGGGAAACCCTTAAACAAATAAGCATGCTCATAAACAACTGGCATGTGTAGACCTTTTGTTATTTGCCAGTGCAGCTTCAAACCACCCTCCCCCTTTATTTGTTATTAGTACCAAACACTCATGATCTACAGCTCAGGCTGTGACGGAAAGTGGCAACTCTCCTGAGCCATGATATTTTATATCAGAAACATATAAACATAACACGTGGCATAGAAACATAACAAGTATTTCAAATTACAGGCAGCAACAGTAATTAATTGCGAGGCAAAAAAAAAAAACCCAAACATACACTGCATGTTTCATCTGGGCTGCAGAATGTAGCTGAGGAACAGGGCAAATCAATAGAAGGCTGAAAAGAACAGGCAATACTGTATGTGTTTATATCACCAGGTTCAAAATTAAACTGCCACATGCAACATGGGCCAAAGGAGGGTTTACAATAGAAAAAAATGATCCTGAATATAAGATATGGTTGTCAGCCTCCAAGAAATTGTTCCCCAGAGAGATGATGGATAAGGGACGCTGCACTTTTGAAGACCAAGGGGACCGTCACTTTCAGCATTTACACTGTCATTGTTGTAGTACAATTACTAGTCTTTTATAATGCAGAGAGCGAGCCGTCACAGGGAAACAGGGCAGTGTTTGTGTGTCCCGGGTGTGTGTGTGTACAATACTTGTCTGTTTGTGTACATGACATCCTTTTTTCAAGGAGTCGGCTACTGAGCATGCTGCCTTGACAAGTCGTTTACAGGGACGGCAGGAACAAAATAATTAAGAGGGTCCTTTGTTCCCCACTGATGGCTGTGACATATGCCGCCATTTTAAAGGGTTGTGTCATTGATTCACTTTAATTAGTTCATAGGAAATGTGTGCAACATGCAGATAGAGTTCAGGACTGGAAGTCGAGGACGGAAAATTGGGCACTTCACATGTTTAATTGCTCCCAAGGCTTTTACAATGGGAAGGTAATAACAAAGAATAAGGCAAAGTATATTGTCTAATGAACAACTTTATCATGGGTAAATGAACAAAATGTTGCTTAATTTGAGAACTCTGCCACAGGGGCAAGGGTGTTTAATGTGAATTATGCTTCCTCAATGGAAAAAAAAAGAGAGAGAGAAAACAAAAGACAAATTTCAGCATAATGCAAAAAAGCAGCTGTGGTGGGGAACAAACTTGCGGTTATATTTTGCCCGACTACATCAGCATAAGTTCATGAGCATGCACACCAGAGATCAAAGTTATTACTTAATACCAGAAATGAAGTACTTATGTATACACTGCTGCCAAAATAGCCTTAACAAGGCGTGCAGCACGATATTGTTCCAGCTGAGCTACTCTCAGTGTGTCTGTGTGCACTGCCACATACTGTATCAACAGTACAGGAGTACTGCTATGCAAAGAACTGAGAGGAAATAATAATTATAATAATATTGTTTTCCTAGCAAATTAGTTATATTATATTATAATTAGTTTAGTTAGTTCAGATATTCTGTTAAACTTATTTATATTTACAGGAGAGATGTTAGTGTTTGAGTTTTTGTCTGACCTGATCTGGAGCGCTGTTAGCCATCCATTATCTAAACTGCTTTACAGAGGTGCTGGAACTGATCCCAGGTGTCAGACACCCATTCACACCTCTTTGGCAACTGCATGTGTTTAGTCTGTGGGAGGACACTACTGTACAGTATGAGAACATGGAAACTCCACACAGGAGAGTCTCAGCATTGTGGTGGAGCTGATATTGTTGTGGACAGGGGTCAGCTTGGGAAAAATGTATCGCTGGTCATGATCAACAGGTGTCAGTACACACAGTGCATTGCTCTTTTCTGTGTGCACCAACACATCCAGTTGATGTTAATGTTTACCACAAGTACAGTAACAGTTTGTTTTGCGAAATGAAAATCAGTGCAAAATTCAACATTATAATTTATCAGCAGTCCCTTACAAAAGTACAGAAGGATGTATAGGCTTGAGTTTTGTTTTTCTTTCAGCTACAAAGTCAATTTGTTTTAGATACCAGAATAAATGGTGTTCTATTTTCATATTCAGTGGACAGCAGCAGCAGCGCTGTGGATGATGTTTCATTTACAGCAAAGGACAGAGTTGGATAGAAGTGTTGTGCGCCCTCCCTGAGCAACAACTCCCCCAGGCTGCTGCAGTGCTAGAAGATGTTCTCAGTCAGTTACACACTTTCTATCCTTACAGCCTGCAGAGGTAAAAAAAAAAAAAAAAAAGACCTCAAGCCTCTCAGTGAAAGTGGAAGCACACAGTTTGTAGCCCATAACTTTAGCAACTGGCCCATCAAAAAGCAAAGTGTAAAAGAGATCCTAGACCACCCACACAACTGCATGCTCAATGGTCTCACAGCCGTCCCGGAGCGAGAAGGGTTAAAACGTTTTCCCAGAGGAACGTTGAAACGATCTACGTCTACGTGACTGGTAACTTAATGTCTCCGTCAGCCGGTGAGAGCTGTGCTATGCTGCCGTCTGACAAGCAATCCATCACAGAGAACACACAGACAGAAAGCTGCATGCTGTCACATAAAGTGCCCGCACGGCAGACACACTAAAACACAGAGCACGAGTGCCGCTGAAACACGGCGACACGCACGTGCACGTGGATTCACCGCAATGGAGATGGACACACATTGAGGCACTTGTTAACATGCTGACTGTCATAAAACATGAGAAGACAGACAGATGCACAAACACACTCCAGATAATGAGCAAACACCTAACACACCCCTAATCTCTCAAAGTAAGTGGCCAAGAGAAGAAAAAGGAAGAGAAAATGACAGAAGGGGAGAGCGACACAAAGACTGGAATTTACACCCCTAGTAATCCCAAGGTTTGTTTACACTCCCAGAAGTGAAGTGAAATTTTAAAGGGCTATCTCTGTAGCGTGCTGGAGAGCAGATTCACCCAATTACACAGCAGCCCCCAGTGTGACATAGTAAACCTGCTGTAGGATTGACTGTGTGTGTGTGTGTGTGCAGCTTTATGTGTGTGCGCATGTGCATGTGTGTGTGGTTGTGGACACCAGACTGTGACTGTGGTAAATGCACAAACTGACTAAATCCACACTGCAACGCTGAGAGCAATACAGCTGCCAGTGTTCCAATGCACAGACAGGCAGAGCAGGAGAAGCCTGCGTGATGGTGAGACGGGAGGGTAGAACACACAGTAACCAGACATGGGTTTGGTCAAATTAACTAAATAAAGTACAAGCAGCGCAATAAATTTTGATGACGAAATAAAAGCATGGCAAAAAACCTTTTTGAAATTTTATTTCTCCTTTATTTTATCAGACAGCCGAGGGTCGACAGCGATTGAATGACCCAGGCCAGGCAGGGCCTCGCTGGGCTGTACTGGAGATTTGATCTTTCTCCATCTTAGCAGCTTCTTTTTCAAATGACCTTGCTGTACAGACTTGTATAACCCCCCCACCCTTTTATTCTCTGCCGCTGATTGGATGGGTCTTTCTAGTCTCAAATCTCTGCCACCTTGATGAATGTGTTCCACCCCCCTTTATGTTGCATTGACCGATCCCCCTTCAACACCAGCTATAGCATGGCTCATGAATCTTGGCTGTAGCCACTTGAAGGTGTACTGACACACATGCATGACCACATAAAAAGACCTAATGAAGATATTCGCAGAACCAGTTTTTCTTCCTTTTTATACCCTTTTCCCTTTATTTCTCTTGTTTTAAAATTAAATGTGTACAGTCTTTTGTGGGAACAAAATGCAACTTTAAAGTGTGTTATTATGTCTTTGAGTGGGATGCAATCATTGCTTTTAATTGTAGGTACTGAGTGCTGAGTGCCTGCAGGGTCCAAATAGCTATGGTTGGTACCTCAGACAATTAATAATGCAGACATAGGGGAATGAGAGCACAGGGAATCCTGTTTTTGCTGCTCAACACTGTGAAATCACCTGAAGCATGACAAGAGTGCATAGTTTTCAACATACACACACATGCAATTTTCTGTTGACTTTTGGCTGCAGAGCTATGGAGCAAAAGCATTTGTTTTTGTGAAGAATGAGGGAATAACCAACAACACAAGATACAGCAGGAAGGAGATGCAAAGGAGCAAGGAGGGATGAATGCAGAGCAGGAAAAGTGCACCGAAAACGTCCCTACAACACAACATTAAATATCCACAGCTCTCTTCTTGAATAATTAATAGGTGAGCCACGGTTGTGCACTGACGAATGCGTATGAGAAAGCATCCTGGCATCTTTGCAGATATGAGTAAGCATTTGCCAAGTTGGAGGTGCGAAGTGGAGCCCTCCTCATTTTGCCTGCTACAGCGATGCTGTACAGAGCACCTCCCACTCACCAGCATGACTTGAAACAGTCCCTTGTCACTTGTGGCTGATACGTAACACAGCTGAGAAGGACACACACACATGTGCACCCACACACAGGAAAGTTAGATCACTTTCACAAACCTTTAAAATTCAACTTTTTTTTTTTTTTTTTTTTTGTCAAAGCAAAATTGCACCATGTTCATTAAATATCACTTAATCATCACAAATGAATTCATCCAAAAGTTAATTACTAAAGCTGTTAAACTGCAAATATGTGTTGTTTACAAAGATATAAGGAAAGTCCATAAATAGTAAACAAGAACATGTAGTATAGTTCAGCAGAGACTGCAGAAAGACAGCAGAGTGAAAGATGTGTCATCTGTAGAACAGAGGGCCGATAGGCAATTAGTGAGGGGGTGTGCTGTACGACTGAGTGACTGAATATTTCTGTTTCAGCCACTCTACACCACATCTACGTCTGCTGAGATGTGATACAAACCCATCTTAATGAATACAGGTGAAGTTCTCAGCAAACTTCAGATACAGATGAAGTTGCAATAGACCTGATTATAACATGGTCTGTGTTGCCGTCAGCTACACACCTGTTGCTAACTTGGGTAAGGTAACTCAGGTAAAAGAAAACGTTGTGTCTACACAGCTGCATGAATAAAAAATATGAAATAAAACAGAAATAGAGCTCTGAATAGAAACTGAGCATAAGCTGGGGTCACTGTACACACAGAATGTGATTTTGACAGTAGGTTAAAAAATGAAAGCTAATTTTTATGTCAACTTTAGGGTCACATAGAGATGCCCTTGTGTTTGAAAGAAAAGTGATCTGATTGGTCAGAAATACAGTGCAGACTCTCATAATGTTGCTGGAAACTTTTTCTTTTTATTTGATATCCGCACAGAGGCCGAACATCAGTAATGATTATTACAATGTTCCAGTCGCATGTTGTGTCTGCTAATGCAAGGTTATCAATTTAAAAGGCTAACTGATCATTAAAAAAACCTTGTTGCAGTTATGTTACAAAACATGTTTTAATAGAAAACAAGGACATTTTCTAAACGACCCAACATATTTTAACTACAATATCAAAGGATAATAGAACAGCAGCCATCTAACAGCAGAGAGGAAAATGCCATGTTTTCCATGCTGAAGTAAATTCACAATTCTTGGTGAAGACTACAATCTCAAACTCTGGAAGGAGTTGGACAGTTGAAAAGTTTTGTAAAGAAAAAATCTTTGACTATAGACTTAGAGGCTATAAATTTTGAACTCAAAGCTGCACAACAGAGTCTCTAAAGACAAGAGGCATTTGCCTTGAAAGCAGGTGTAACTCAGGAAAAATGATAACGTCCATATTTTGGTACTGAATGAAATCAGGGACTAAAGGTGCAGGTCAGGGTGCCTGTTAAGATTTTCCTTTAAAATTAATAAAACAGTAAATCAATATCACATCTGTAGCTGATAAATTTTCAGTCAATTGACTAATCAGTGTGTTTCAGCTTTAGTAACAATAGCGCTTGCTTGTACATGTGCATCCTACACGCAGAGGCAGTGTGAACCTGTCCACCAGCCAGTGGGCATCAGAGGATGCTGCAGTGTCTTCAGACGACACACTGAACCCAGCTCGGCCCCTCTCCCCTGGGCTCCTGCTGAAGAGTGGATGTGGTGTCCTTGTTTTCACTCTTAGATTCATTAACTGACCCTGTCAGTCAATGATCAGCAGTGTGTGAGAGCATGACGCAGAAATTGGTGCATGCGTTTCAAGACTGAAAAAACTTATTATAAACAATGGAACTGTAACCTGGAACATATGTTTGACATAGGGCAAATATCAATTCTAACACTGCAGCCTTATAATATATAGGAAAAACACATTGAGCCAAATACATTTGATTTTTTTTTTTTGCTTCCCTCATGTCCTATTGTACAACTGCTGAACCTGCTGCATGAAATCCATTTAATGACATCCGCTCCACATGTGTAGCAACACTGAAAGCGCCATTTGTGACAGCCTGATAAATTCTCATCTTCCTCATCATGACTGAAAAAACACACAAGGCACATAACACCTTGCACACATGCTCTTACACATGAAAACACACACTGTATCCCATTGACCTTCCCTTTCATAAACTCTGTTGCTTATTTACCTCCTTCCTTTTCATGTTTCTTTTCCTCCCAAAAAAAAGAAGAAGAAGAAAAAAGAAGTGACTTTGTTTGAGAAACGACACTGTGGATAAGGAGAAGGCTGCTTTTTGTCCTTAGTCTCATTGAGAGTGTTTTGCTATTCATCAGGGCAAGGCAGCCAGGCCAGCGAGGGAGGCAATTTTATGCAGATCACATTGAAGGGCTTCATTACCTAGAAGCCAGCTACTTTTTGTTCTCCCTCAAGGGAAGAGGAAGAGAGAGCACTAGCTTAGCAAAAGGGAGCAATAGCGTGCAAAAGGGAGGGAAGAACAGAGAAGAAGGAGAAAAACAGTGTGTGTATGAAAGCAAGAGAGAGGGGGAGAGAGGGAGAGACACAGGGAGTTACAAAGTCAGTATCTTTCTATGGGCTGCATTAGGGAGCAGGGACAAACTACACCTGAACAACAGCATCTCAATGGCTTTATGCTAACACAGAGATGGTATGTATTTTATACTAAACGTGCACTTACAAGCTGCTGTGTAATCTGCCTGCATGCATAAGCTATGTACTGTATGCTTTCACAGTATGTGCATGAATATCTGCCCACATTACCTAGAAAACACATAAGGCCTCAGGAGGCTCTAAATGGCTTATTATATTACAGTATCTGGACCAATCACTAATGATGTTACATACATAATTCAGTGGTGTGTTGGATAATAAATAAGATTTGATGAATTAGTAAAACACATTTGTATGTGATATTGAGCATCTGTGACTGTGCGTCTGTGCATGTTCAGGTTTTTTTCTGCTCCTGACCAACATATGTTTTTGCTAAGGGAATATCCATCTTGTCCTTTTTCCCCTATGTAGGCTGTGTAACGGCTCAGTGTGAAACACAGAGATGCTGAATTAGCAGTGATTCTCTATCAGCTGCTGGTTGTAGCTACAGGCAAGAGAAGTGAAAAAAAAAAACAAATACACACAAAGAAAAAAAAAGGTATTGACTTGGTTATTGACAGGTGACTGGAATCACATGCATACACAAAGGTGAATGAAAACAAGCTTAGAAATATACCTACATATGCAGGGACACACGCACACAGATACACAAGTGCAGATGCTGTTGCCAAATGAGGTGAGATGGATAGGCATAGCAGGTTATTTACAGAGAAACTCCAGCATGTCAGTTAAATCCTTTCTGCCTCGGAGGCCTGTCCTATCCCCATTTAGCAGGACCACAGAAAGGGCAGGCTGGCACGCACTCTGCCTGGCAGTCAGACAGGCCTGAGAGAGTCAAAGCCTTGGCCAGGTTCACCACTCTGACCCCCTCTCACCCCCAGCTCAGCCTGCGTGCCACCCACCACCAACTCCACAGCCCCGGTCTGCTGCGTCCCCTGCCCAGCCTAGCCCAGGAGCCTGCTCGTCAGATGTGCCCCGGCCCAGCACTGGCCCAGCTGCACACTATGTTAAAGGGCCAAGGGCCCCCTGCCACTCAGTCCATCTGCCAAGCTGCAGAGCAGAGTTTAGGATCAGAGAAGAGAGAGACACAAACACCAGACACCCTCGCTCTTAGCACTCTGCTCCAAGCTCAACAGAGAAATGCCAGATAAAAGATGTACTATATATGTGCTTTTTTTACTTATGTGGGTTGCTGTGACCCTGAAATACTGCTAGGGTTTATACAAGTTAAACTGCATTAATGCATTCAGACTCAGACTTTTCCGGCGCTGAGATGCGTTCAGGATTTACTGCAAAATCAGCAAAGTACAATAATATTTTAGGTGTATTAAGGAAGAGGATTTTTATAGAACATCTGGCCCAAATGGAGCATGAAATGCTCTCAAAATAGCCCAGCTCTCTCCGTATTGATCTGAAGGATGGCAATATAAATCAGATGCAGACAGACAGATTGATGGATACATAGTGTAGGCAGACAGATAAACACATAGACACATGCTCTCATGAAACATACAGCAGTATTTAACAACGTTATCCGTCATGCGGAATCATGTATCAGCATATCACTGATACAACAGCAGGAGTATTAAATCATCTGTGATCACAGTGAGCTTTCCGCTGCATGTTGGAAGCACGAGACGATCGGCTCTGATAAAGGTTTGCATCTTGCTCATTTCCATACGGCTCTCCTTGATCAAGTCTGCTCATTTATCGTCCAAATCCGAGATGACAAGCCTTTACTTATTTTCCCAGCTGCCGCTGGTGATGAGAGCGTAATCAGAAACATCATTAAGGCCCTATATAGACGGCTGTGCCTGTTAGTCCTGTTACCCACACTCATAATAGCTCTGAAAATGCAAATCAACTCCAGGTAATCTATTAATGTCACTTCAATTTTATGTCTGCGCTCCAATTTAGCAGATCTTGACACATTTGGCAAGGATCCGTGCTTCCGTACAGGTACTCATTTTGCTAGGGTCTCGGAGTGCACGGCCCATGCGAAGAGGAGACGGGCCATCTGTCTACGCGTGCGTTTATTAATCGCCCTGATAATGAAGCACACTCACAGCTCAACACTCCTGGGGCATCTCACATGAGTTCCATCCAGCAAAACAACTTTCAGCAAGTTTGTTTTGCAGTGTAGCAATTATTGTCATTCGCACCACCCTGAGCTCAGGGAGGAGGGTCTAGTGACCTCCTCCTAATTACCTGAGGCGTCACTTCAAGCAGACTTTGTAATTTCTAACTACATTACAACCCCCTTGTTAGCTGCAGAAGTGTGGCAGAGCCTCATAATTCCAGCATATGGTCGACAGACATGCGGGGGGAATTTGTCAACTTGTACTGGCCTTAAAGTCGAAGACCCCATTAACAGGAAAACAGAATCTACTAATCCTGTGAGATCTGTGCAATCCGTGCAAATGAATTATAATACTAATCACGGTGAGGCTTGTGCAAATAAGCAATAAACTCACTTTTACTTGAAGTGATAGTGAAACATAATTAACTAATGAATATAGTTATGTGAGTGAGATACAGAGAGGTGGAGTTTATGAAATATTCATTTGATCAAATGGATTGATAATGACTTGAATTGTTACCTTTCAATTGAAAGATAGATGACATGGTCCTTGACTTGACTGAAGATTAGAATTTGAGGAAATTACACAACCCTTAGTAAAACAGAAAGTCAGATTAAAAACAAAAACTTGTATGTGATTAAAGCTGCAGTAATTATTAATATTAAAAATGGATGAAATATGTTTTGGATTGAACAACGCTTATGTTAATTATGTTCATAATTATCAACATAATGTGAAGACGTTGAAGCTACAATTTATGAAAATTAAGATAGCATAAGACTATAGAGAGAACCACACTGCACCTCCTGTGCTTTCTTCTTCCTGCTCCATTCTGCTCCACCCAATCTTTCACCTTCATCTCAGTTAATGCAGGAATCTGAAACTTGCTGGCCTGTGAGAATGACATCCTCCAGCAGCTAATATTATTAGCTTGAAATGTTCATACATTGATTGACAACTGTGAGCTTGGCCTTCTCTGATTGGTTGGAATAGGGAGGCTTACTCAAAAGCTTTAGAAGTGAGAATTTATTTTACCATATCAAATCAATGTAATGTATCCATCAATCAAGAATGAAAAAAATCCAATAATAATAATAATAGTTCCAATGACATAGATATTCACAGCACCTGGTTGAGCTTAAGTAAAGTAAAGATGATGGTCTTGCTTAATGTATAAAATGTCGCTAGTGACTTCAGACACAATGTGTAATAATTAACATTTAACAAAGAACACAATCTTTATCTAACCTTAACCAAGTACTTTTGATTCCTGGAAATCACCCCAATCTGTTTTTTTTCACTTGTACTGTATTTGTATATTTGCTTGTAGATTCTGTATTTGCATGATTTACACTGTGTGTATGTTTCCCAAAGTTACTAAAGGTGTACAGACACTGACAAACATATAGGCTAACTACTATACTACTATACTATGTATTCACTTTTTCAGGAAATAGTAGTCATACAGGGCTTACAATGGGACTATAAAGAGAGTGAATTATCTTGTCAGGGCCAGAAACATTACTCCAGATGAATGACAATTTGACTA
>OMLM01005385.1:94620-113406 GCA_900302695.1 Helostoma temminkii | reverse complement strand
CACCAAAAACCATAAAGAACTTAATTTGAAGAATTATTTTATTGTTGCTGTTGAAATAATCTATTTCAAAAAATTGATTACAGAACAAATAATATGTTTAAAACAATGGAAGTTGATTAACTGTGTTCAGCTGTGCCATAACTGAAACCATTATGGCCACGCTGAGTCTGCTTTTGGGCCAGTTGTATTGGTGGGCATATGGTTTGTTGATCACTAGCTGAAACAAATGAGACTTCCTTTATGATGCATTGTGTGTCTGTGGTCCCAAAGTATGGAGAATTAATTCTCATATTTTGCTGTGAAAGAGAAAATTATTTGGGCATGTTTGAAAGCAGCTAGTCGGTATGATTCCCATCAGATGTGTATGGTGATTTGGGAGGATGTGCTGTGTAGTATCACCCAAAGTTTTTATAAAATTGTTAAAACTCAGAAAAAGTGGTGACCCCATGATGCTGACCCATCGTGTAACAAAGTAAAAGCGGCTTTGTAACATGACAGAGAGTGATGAGAAGCTGCTTGGTCCAACAAATTGTTTCTGAAATATCTGCACTTCCTCAGTATTTCAGGTTTTTTGTTATGACCTTTATTGTATATGGACAATGAAAAAACGTTCTGATTCTGAAATGTTGAACTATGTCAACAATTCTTTGTCAATAATTCATTGAGTTGTCATCTGCACCAAATTTTTTTTTAAATTAAATATTTTATTTTCAGAGCAAAAACTTATTTATTCTTATTATTATTTATATAGTTATTCACAAAGACATTTCAGACTGTGTCATGTAGACAAACTTAGTGTGTAAAGTACAAAATCAGTGTTAAAGTAATTCCTGGATTTAACATTGATGGAAGGCTATAGAAGGCTATAGAATAGGACTGGATTCATTCACACAAGTACAAAATCTTACGGTAAAAAAGCTGTTGGTATCATAGCTATACTATTATATATACTATTGAAAACAAAACCATCCGAAGGGGACTACACAACAGGTTTACTCACTGCTCCTTGATTTCTTTTAGGGTATTGATTTATCCTCTAGTGGACAGTAGTAAAATGGAACAGTTGACAGTTTAATTATGTTGCCACATTATCTGGCTGCCTAGGAGGTGAACACCATCTGCATTCTGGCCACAAAGTTAACAGAAATGATAGGCGGATGAATAAATCCTCTACTTTACAAAAATGGCACACTGTGTGCTTTCTGTAAAAAAAAAAAAAAAAACGAAAACTCAGACATTCAATCATCACTTTGCCACTTTTACTCTTGAAAGTTGAGATGAGCTGGCTTTACAGTTACAGTTATCAACACTGATGTCTAGTCTGAATGCCCTGGTCGCCCACTTCTTAGACAGCCTTCACACTGGAGTGCACAAATGGTCATCGAAGAGTGCAATTACTGGAGGGGGAAAAACATCTGCCACAGGTCCCTGTCATTAACCGAGTTGCCTGGGCAACTAAAACAGCACCAACAATCAGTGACATTGACGGTGGCATTCAGAAGATGGGCTGATAATGGATAACAACATACTGTAGTCATGATGCAGTACAGCGCTCTGAAAACAGAGTAAAGCTCTTTATACACATAGATCATTGCCCAGGTTTATTTTTATTTGACTAGTAACTATATTAATAGAGTTAGGACTGGAGCATACCTTCCGTCAACATAGTATGACAACCACTGTGTAGTTTCATTCTACTTGTAATCAGTAGTGAACAGTGATTGTAGCATTGTATAAATGTAAACAGAATCAATCACAAAGAAATTATAATGCCAACAGTGAATGCAGTGTGTGTACACAGGCCACAAAAGTTATTATGACTTTTGCCTTAGTTGCTGTACTGTTGTCAAGACTGATGTCCATATATTCTGAAGCTGACGCTCAGACTGATGAAGAAAGCCAAGCTTGACTGAAAAAATTATCCCGTGGCAGTACTTTACTGTGCTCGCTCTGCTTCGTGCCATTGTGGTTGTGCACTCACTTTCACACGCACGAGCACACACGTGAACACGCATGCACACCTCCAACGACTCCCAATCAGGAGCTGCATGGGACTGCTTATCCTGTCAGTGGAGGAGGAAATATGTCAGTCCCTGCTGAAGATGAGCTTTTACAGCAATCACTTGAACAATCACTGTGTCCTAATGAGGAAGATTCTACAGATTCTGCTCCTATCCACCCCACCCCCCACCTCCCGCCTAGGTTCCACATTCTTAAGGATATGTAGCCCCACAGATGGAACTAATGATTTTGCTCCACGTCAGGGCAAATGGTAGATGGGACGTTTGCTCCTCCTATTTATGTACCAGTGGGAATGGAGAGGGAGCAGGAGACTGAAGCAAGCAGCGAAAGGGAGGAGATGCTGTCACTGTGATGCAGCTTGTCAGCTGCTGTCTGCTAAAACAGAGCGTACACGGTACGTCAGACTGCTTTCTCCACATTCTGCCTCACTTAGTCCTCAGTGAGGGTCAGTCATTACATGCTTTTCTAAATTCATCCTGAAAGTTAGATGCACGTATACACTGAGCAGACATAACATTAAATCCATCCACACAGGTCGGCATGGGAAAAGTTTAATGCTGGATGATTGACAGGTGTCAGAACACGGTGCATAACAGCTTGCTGCATATGGGGTGTCCATGCTGACCCCTGTCCATGACTACATTAAAACCACCAGATGGATTTAATCTTATGTCTGATTGGTATGAGTGGTCGAAGAAGTAATACTTTTCTTGAGTGGATTAAAATTTCAGAATTGTTATTAGAAAAAAAATACTCAGAAGTACTCATTCTGCAGAAAAATGGCCACTGTGAGGGATGTTATTACATATGACATTAGTGGATTCTTCATACTGATGCAACTTCGTGTAAGCATCATGGTGTTGTAGCGGCTCGACTTCTAACTGAACTGCTCTATATATAGTGTAGTTCAGTATAGTTCAGTCCTGTGGTCTCCAACGTAGAGGAAAACACCCTCCAAAAATAAATTGTGTGTTCACAAAATATTAAATGGGAGATATATTTATGGGAGATGATATTTTTGTGAAATATTGAAGCATCAGAATGATCAAATATTTCTTCTGAGAGGTTTACACTGGAAACAATTCTTTGGTGAAATTACTGTACAAGTGCCTTAAATTTGTATTCAAGACTGTGGAGTTGTTTCCACAACTGTGATTTACAATACTTATGTAAATTCCAGTGACATTCAGTATAGAAAAGGATGTAAACTGGCAGAAACACAGATCGGGAGGAAAATGTACTGTATAATGCATCACTATTTATTGTGATCCTGATGTGGTGAATATGACTGGTTTGTTTAAGGATGCATGGTCATACCAGGCAATCATTCTAGCGGGAGAAATGTCATGTTAACCATTAAATATGCAGGAGATTGCATGTTGTTATGTAAAATGTATGGGAACCCCAAGGCCATTCGCTGTGTAGACTCACCTTTCGTACTGTAAGAACCAGATGTTGACCTTTTTCCTATTCAGTTCAGTCAGTTATTATGGCCCAGTTCTCCTCACATAGTCGAAGTGACCCAGTCTCATAAAACAAATCTAAAGAATTCATTCAAGATGGCTTCATACTGCAATCAGGGATCAACAGGGGCTAATTCATTGCCAAAACTGGTAAAATTAGAGCCACCATTTTTAATTTTCCATCTGTACACCCTTAGGCAACTGTAGCCTAAATAGTTACTCCAGATAGATTCTGCTCAAACATGACTAGAAATTAATTGTAGCTTCCTCTCATTTGTTGGATTTCAACTCTGTTAATTACACCTACATGAATAATCTGTAATTCTAAATATTGCAATAACATTTTGAATGTACGGAACAGATGGCGCGATGCATGATATATGATACACTTAGCTATTCTTGGGAACATTTTCCCTCCAGTCTGTCTCATGGCACATAGTGTTTTATCAAATTGGACAGAAAAGTCCCCTTCTGGTGTGAACCACAACAGACTTCATTGGAGAAAACCTTATAGTGAACATCAGTGGTGCTGGAACATTCATTCAGAAACACTAGTAAGAGAAGTTTCTCATTTTTTCACAACCCAAAAGGAGGCAAAATTTGAAGGTGCTAAGTATATGCTTAAACAGACTCATTAATTCTTGGTTCTCTTTTGAACAAATATAGATTTTTTTCTCACAGCTTAGTTTGAATAAAACACTTTATTTTCGCTTGCTCTGGCCACACAGGAATTAAATCCATGGGGATCGTTGAGCATCTGCTGAAACAGAGCAATAATCAATACTGCTCATCTGAGAGGTCAAACAGTGTTCATGGAAGGATAAAAAAAGGGCAAATGTGCCGTGCATGTCTTCCTGTTCATTTATTATCACTGCAGACACTCTCCTTTTATCGATACAATGGAGTAAAGATGGTGTCATGACCCACATACAGGCAAAGGTGATGGTTTGTAATTGAAGCCATCTCCACTCAGAAAAGGTACAGTAATTACAATCAACGCAGAACCTCCCAGAGCCATACCGTCTCCACACAGCTTTATTCTTCTGTTACTGAATCCTCTGCAAGCGTTTGCTATCACTATTACTTTCCTCTTGGACAACCATGAATAATTAGATAAACAGACAAGAGTTTGTGCAGAACGTGTGTGTGTGTGTGTGTGTGCATGCGTAATATCTACCATGGTCAACCAGGGCTAATGTGTTCAGTGTCCATTCCTGCACTTTGAGCAATGACACATGTTGCATTCAATGCCACCAGCACATTATTGCATCTGGACAATAATTTAAAGCAGCTACCTTAAGTACAAGAGGCCAACACAATTAGATCTAACCATACATGAAAAGCCTTTTGTTTGTGAGTGTGGATGTCACTACAGAGAGAGAATCTAAAATAGGAAAATGAAACAACTCTGCGTTAACACGTCCAGGCTGTTCGCTTCAAGAATGACCTCTTGTATGCAAGCAATGTTCAGTATGGATTTTATCCCCTGCTCATTACACCCTGTTGCTAGAACAAAGAGAGCGTTAGACAATCAGCCTGTTCATTGGGACATGCCCTGTGCAGTCCTCAACGCAACAACACAGATTAAAACAAATTTTTAAACTTGGTGTAATGCATTTCTCTACTTCATGGCAGCTCCACATGCGTTCTCTGAAAAAGTCGGCAGCCAGAATGAAGTCGTTGCAAGAGAAACCTGCGATTTGCAAAACAAAGAAAGAAACATTCTAAACAAATAAGAAGACAGACCCGTGGAAGAGTGTAAATGAGCTCAGCTACGGGGGCTGCCGTGCACATGCTGCGTGTTAAATAGAGAGAGATTTTTTAGCATTAACCTCGACTACTGTCATTACCCTACCTGTGGGCCCAAACCTCATCAGTATACACAGCATGCTGAAGGTGGGTGAGTACGGAGGGGCGCAAAACAAAACAAGCTTAATGAAGGACCACAACAGTTTTCTCTTTCTTCTGTGCGGCTGACCTAATCAAATCAAGGAATGAGATTGATTTCATGAGGTGCAGATGGATCCCGTAGCAAGTCTAATTCAATGTGCTGGCTCTCCACTATGATGTGTGTTTTCTCGGTCCAGATGGTGCTGCTCGGGTCTGTAATTCATATTTCAACATTTTACTCCCTCATTCCCTCCCCTCTCTTCCTTCTCTCTTCCGCCTTCTTTCTCTCACTCTCTCGCACATTCTTTCTTTTTTTTTTTCCTTGTGCTTGTAACCACTGAGTAAACTGAGTAAATGAGCGCTGATGTGGATCACAAACTTGTCTGTCAAACACAGATTCTACAATCTTGTTAAAATGTCACTGACACCACATGTGGGCTGGTGAGCTGTTTGGTCGAGATGATGGGGCTCGTGTTTAGGAAAGTAAAGAACAAAAGGAGAATTAAGGAACTGTAGTAATGGAGAGGGTAGTAAAAAATATGAATCACTCATCATTATGAAATTACAAGCAGAAATAATAGAAATTCTCTGATTGGTTAGAAGGGTGAGCCTCTCCACGTTGAGTTTTGATGGTAAAAAAATATGAAAGAATTTACAAACTGTATCTTTAATCGTGGCAGACTATAAAACAGTGTTAAATAAGTGCCACAAAACTGTTCTTAAGAACAGCACTTGGATAAGTGTCATTATTTACATTGTAGAAAAGATTTCAAGATCTACTGTGAATCTGCATGAATTAAGCATTAATAACGGTCATTTCCAAAAATATATCGAACAAGCCTAAGGGGGACAATAATCATATTCTTGCTTTGCTTTCCAATCAGCATGTTTCAAGAGGTGTTTCACATATAGTCTATAGAGACGGGCTAAAAATTTCCATAATTGGGAGACACGCAGTGCCGGAGCCATTCTTTGGGACTCATTCCTTTAGAAAAAAATGCAGATGTGCTCCACAGTGCCTGTTCGAGCTGTCAAAGTCATTGTTCTCAACCTGAGAAACCTTGCAAATTACCCAGTTTCAATGCCACCTTCCACTGCTGGAAACTCATGCATTCTGCTGTTGAAATTTCCTGCAGGTATACAATAAGTTTTCTGTGTGAAGACTTCAGTAATGGCCTCTGACAGCTTTGGCTAAGTACTTTTGTTTGTCTTATACGTTTCCTTAGTACAGCACTGCAGGCTATAACATTAATATGCAGTTATTAATGTTCAATAAACGGAGTGCAACTCTGGTTGTAAAAAAAAAGTTATAGGATCAATATCCTGCTATGTTATTTTGACGAATTAGCCCTTTTGTACACAGCTTATGCTAGAATCCAACCTGTCAAAGAGGGACTCATGTGCATGTAGTTTTTCCGCATTCAAAGCCAACACATCTCTCTATGGGATGCAGCTTTTAACAGGCAGGTATTGGAAAGCTGTATTTGCCCAGGCCCAAGAACAAAAGGCAGTATAAATGAGAGCCTCATTGGCTATATTAATAATCATCTGTGCCTTCTCCTTTGAGAGGCCTGTGATATCGAGTATCATTAGACATGCAAATAACAGCTCCATTTTCCCGTCCCTGGGATTAGGAAGGAAAGAGAGAAAAATGAAGAAGAGGCATGGCTGTGGCAGAAACAATTAAGCCATCCTCTTCGCAGAAGCACTTGGCAGCCGGCTTCAGACTGGTAAGAGGAGGGGGGGCAGGAGGGGTCCTTCGGCTAGGCAGCGACGTCAACACGCTTGTCTGAGTGAATGTGCAATTGCGCAGAGCATCGTTTTAAGATGTCAGATCACCTTGGAGTGGAAGGCAGCTACAAGCACAAACACTCCTTCTGTGTGTCACGATGCCACTATACGTGTTTCACACTGTGTCTGGAACACAGACCGGGAGACGGGAAAGAGAGAGGAGGGAGAACAAAGGAACAATCAGCAGAAGAAAAGTAGACAAGGGAGAGGAGACAGAGTCATCCTGGTTGCCTTATGCAGTAGACAGAGATGACATGTTGCTTTTATTCCTTCCCTCACTACACACGGGCGACCATCAAGTGCATTACCACATCACTTCAAGACAAAATCCTTCAGCCTTTGTCCACCACATTAGACAAATATCCAAGACCTTTCTCCCTCACACAATCGTTCCTCTGGCTGAGCAGGGCCAACTCCTTTTCCAATACATCAGAACTAGGAACCAGCAAGAAAAATTATATGAAGGCTCTTTTTGAATGTGGCACTTAAAGTACAACTTAAATATTTTCATACGCTAAAGTAATTGTTATTTATAGTTGAACATGGGAATTGGCTATGGTAACCCATTTCCCTGAATCCCTTGTTTCCTTCATTTCAAGTTGTCCTCATCTTTCCACTTCTTGTGATCACATAACAAACCTACAAGAGCTGGAAAATAAATCAGTCTCTGTCTGTTAAAAGGTTACCCAGGAAAAGTAAGAAAACAGGTTAGGCCAAGGGGGTATTGGAGATGTAAGAGCAGCTGAATTAAAGGGGCTTTTTGAGACCAGTAAAAACAGGTAGGTTTTCTTTGTGTCAGTCTATAAAGGAGGAAGAAAGAAATCATTAAACATGCCAAATCTCAATGAGAGACTGGGCATGAAAGCACACAGCTCACTGAGTTCAGTCAATCATTCGAGAGACAAAGACAAGACAACGAGTCAAAAAGTAAGAAAGTCAAAAATGACTCCTGGAGATGCTCATGTCTCCTCACATTTCTCTCTCTTTCGCTCCCATTCCTCTTTATCACTCTCTTCCTGCTCTCCCGCTCTTGCTCCATGTCTTTTTCTGGAATTGCCCATCGGTAATGTCAACAGAGATTTCACAGCACAGTGCCAGTGCATCAGCCGGGCTCACATTTCCCCTACCTGTGATTTACATCAGAGAAGAGGCTCATGGGGGATTTTCCATGCCAACGAAAGAGAGGGGAGTGGTGATGGTGGGTGAGTAAGAGGAAGGGAGGGGGTGGGATGGACCCAGTACCCTGGGGCTCGAGGCAGTAAGGCACTCTAACAATGGCGCAGACCACCCGACTGAGAGATGCTTTTACTGCAATGGGAACCTGCATGACTGCATTTAGACCCTGCTCCCTAAATGTCAGCTTCCTCCTGATGCAGCACACAGGCCTGACTGAGTTATTTGCAGCATAGTTTGGAACTATATGCATTTGTGGAGGCCTGACTGGATGTTTATATGAAGTGTTACTGACATGTACTTTATATTTGAAGGTTTTATTTGTTTATTTTAATTTTATATTCTGACCTACATACATCACTTTGCTTTGTGAAGAAAAACTGATGGACATTAAGATCTGGAAAACAAATAGAACATTTATTTCAAATAATAACCAGAACACACTGTTAACAGTTTGCAAACTGATAAGCGGTTTTCTGAAATAAGTATCCAGATATTTTTTTTCACTCAGGTCTGAGTTTTTTATCAATACCAATTCAAAAAAATGTTAAAAGCTTTATTTAGATGTTTGCACATGAACTTATTTCAGACTACAGTGTGGACACAAAGTGACCAGCAGGTTCTCCCTGGGTTCAGGCGGAAATTCACAAGACATATTTGGGTTCAGTCAGGTGGGACAAAGCTATATAGCTATATAGACATAATTGCAGTTCAGAATATGACTGCACCCAACAAATAAAAAGATGGTTGGAGCACATTCATGTAATGGTCAAAGGAGACTGATGTCTTCCTCAGAGTCAAACATGACTCAACTGTTTTGGCTTGGGTCTGGTTCCATCCATTCATCCATTACCCTAACTGCTTGCTTTCTCAAGTGTTGCAGGAGTGCTGAAGCATGTCCTGTGAGAGGCAGGGTACACTCTGGACAGGCTGCCAGACTATCACAGGGCTGATGCATAGAGACAGACAACCATTCACACTCTCATTCACACCTGTGGGCAATTTAGAATCACCAGGTAACCTAACTACATGTCTTTGGACTATGAGAGGAATCTGGAGTGCCTGGAAACGCAGACCTGTGGATTCAAAACCAGGTCCTTCTTGGTTGTTGCTAACCACTACTCGACCGTGCACCCCTTGGGTTGGTTGGATGAAATACAATATACATGTCAGGTTTGAGTCAAATTTGCCACCACACTCATGGACAGATATACAGTGTGTAGCCGCTTACTTCGGACTGCTGCAAGAAATACTGCGTGGCTCAAACCATTTGGAGCAACTTTTTTTTTAAACATTTTGTTTTAAGATGAAGAAACATGGCACAGATGAACAAGGTTTTTAAACATCCACTGGGAAGCTTGATCCCTGTGAAAACAAGCCACCACAGGTTTCTCTGTGCTCCTGCTTTGTCTAAAACATCACGGTCAAATGCCTCATTTTTGATTCAACCCCAATAATACATCACATTAGGCCTCATAGACATAGCAATGCCCCCCTCTGTGAGCCTTTTGTTCTGAGCTAGCATTTGTTTTATGCCTGATTCAAGCTGCCCCGAGATAACGCCATACCCCCTGCAGCACTAGCACGACAGCCAAAGCTCCTGCAGGAAAGAAGCACAAGAAATGTGGTATGGATGGCCACACTGAAGAAAACAAATTACTACATCTACTACCAAACTAGTACGGGAAGTAAGGGTGGATGGTTTTGACAATGTGGGCAAATACACATTAAACACTAAATAATTTATTCTGCAAAAAATGAGCATACAGTAATTTAGAGATTATAAATTGAAATATGTCACAATGAGTATTTTTATCACAGTAGAAATAACCTGAACGTGTGTGAGTGTTCCACATGTTTAACCACAGAAAGGGACACAATTAAATGAAATGCATTGCACTGGTTGTCATGTCCGTGGTGATGGGACACGGCGTTGCTACAGCATGCCATTTGTCTCCCGTAATAAGACATGAGGGTTTGCAGACATTTGAAGGAAGTCAGCATCGCAAAACGACTCCTTCCTGGAAAGACACACAGTGCAGCTTGCCAGGAAGGCACTCAGTATGTGTGTCTCACTGTGTGTGTGTATGTAGCTAAATAGATGTGTATATGCTTGCCTCGCTTGCCGGCTTGTGTTTGTGTATGTGTGTGTGTGTGTGTGAGACAGACTTGCATGCTTGGAAAACACAAGCTGCAGTGTGTATAGGTGTGTTTGGTGCCTGTGCGCGTACATGTGTGTGTCCCTGTACAAATGCCCCCTCCCTATTACAGTTGACTAGTAGATGGATGCTGGCTGTCACACCTGCATGACTTTGTTCCTGCCAGATGCGGTGGGGTCACAGGAAAAGCACCCAAACACTCATCAATCTCAACCATTGTCCGACATTCTTTCGGCTCCGCCAACAGTTTCAATATCCACCGCGTTGCTCCAGATGCAGGCAAAAATGCTTACATACGCAGAAGTGGGGTGGCCGAACCTACCGACCTGCACTGTCAGTTTGCGTGGATGAAAAAATTAAATGACATCAGAGAATCAGAAACAGCCTCTAAAGTCTGCGAGGTTGTCATTGACATTAGGCTGGCAGTAAAAGAAATTGAATTTGGTGTGTTCCCAAAGGTAGATGTCGAGCAAGTGCCAGAATTCTCCCTGCGACCTCAGGTCCTAATAACATCAAAGCCAAACAGGAGCTGCGGATTCCCGCAAACAAAACGGAAGTAAATATACTCTCGCTGTGCTAAAGGCTTGGCAGCTTATCCAAAAGCGAAATAATGTGCATCATTTTAGTCAAGAACACACCATTTTGCCTTTGTGAACACAACAAACTCAACTGCATTTGAAATACACTTCTGGCCTCACACAAGCGCCACGCTGAGAAGCCAGAAAAGTAATTTCCATCATTCTGGCTCGTGCAGAGTTTTGCAGTTCCCCTGACAGGAAACAGCAGTTGAGTAGCCAATCTGCTAATGGGAGGGAGGGAAATGGAGATAGAAAGTGTTAAGTCTTACAAACAAATTGTTATCGTGCTTTTTTATTTCCTCCAGAAAAAAATAAATAAAGAGTGTTTTTAAAAGTTTGTAGAGTTTTAAATACTTTTATTACAAATATTAGACGGATACAGAAGCTACTTTACTGTCTGAGCCTGGGAAATGAATTAAGTTGTGTTTGTTTGTTGATCAACCACTACAGCTCTGGACATACTGTTGTACTCCAGAAAGATGTTTTTATGCAGTAGCACATCTTTTTTTTTTTGACATACAGTAGTTATTCAGGGTGCTAAAACGCTCTACAAACAGTAATGGTGTGAAATACAGCTCTCACCCGCTCTGTCTTCCTGTCTCAGTCTTTCTCTCAGCAGCTTTTCTCTTGGCGTCTTTTCTACATTTTCACCCCTCAGCTCTTTCTCTCTCTCCCTTTTTAATTCTCCCTCTCCTCCTCTGGGCCTCCTGAGGGTTGGGAAATAATGTACACAAACATAACAGGAGAACGGGAAAAGCACTCATGTTGTTTACGCTGAGAAAAAGAAGAGAGAGGGAGAAATAAAAAAAAAATAGACAGAGGGGAAGAAATCATCACAGCATGCGTTTCCATTCCTGCATCCACTTTAATTGTGAAGAAATCAGAAAGTTGGGAGAATTCCCCTCTGTATGCAGATGCACTTTGATGCTGTCACTCACACAGTGTGGGGCTTTAGATTAGGGCTTGTCTGTGCACTGGAGGCACGTGACCACACTTGGCAAGCAGGAGCCATTAAAATCCCAGCGACTCTGGCTCCCCCCTCAGTCTCTCTGTCTCTTTTTGTCTTTCCCCCTCTCCCAATTGGGTCACCCACTGCGAGAGTCTTGATACTGAAGGTAACACCACTAATAAACTAGTGCCTGTAATGGAGCAAAGGGGGTGAAAGGTGGTGTAGGACAACCAAGAACAAATGTAATGGAATACTGTGAGCGGGACAGTGAGAACAACTGATTGAGTACTATTATTAATAAAGTATGATTTGAGTACATCTTTCACCAATGTAAATCGCATGAATAAATGTCTGTCATGCCCCATCAAAATGTATCCTTTTCCTTAACATTAAGGTGAGAGCTGCGTAAACATTCACAGTGTAAATTACTAGATATACATGTACCAAATTCAATAATCTTTAACATAAGCAGCAATAGTTGTAGGCTATGTTAGTTCTTTAGAGCTTCATTAAGTAACATTTCAAATATTTTATTAGTGAAAATAGAACTGGATAGAACTGGAGATTTATCACAACACGCTACGAGTCTGCTACTATATATCTGACTTGTTGAGAGCAGCGAGCCTCTGCAAGCACCTGTCAAACAGCTCCCTCTGTCCTCATCAGCCCGATATTGATGACAGATCAACTCACTTCCTTGAATGTGTTAACTGCTACATGCCCACATTGGCTTTGTGAAGAAGTCGAGAAGCTTAATTAGCTTAATTGCTATGATTGCTGCTAACAACTCACTGAAAAAGTCATAACAAAGTGCAGTCTGAGACAATATTAGAAACAGGAGAATCACTAAATAGTAAACCTCATTACTGATAAATTCTGGAGAAATGCTGTAGCTAACTCTAGCAGTTAACTCTAGCAGCTAACTCTAGCGCGTCTTTCACATTTCCACCTCACCAGATCATCCAGTGGCTTCATGTAGTTACTATTTCAACTTGAGTAAAGAACTAAAAAGCACTATCCTAGTTGTACATGTACTGGAGTGTAAACAAACAAACGACTTGAGTTTGTTTGAGTTTTTCTTTTCTTGACAAAAACATGCTCCAAAAACTGGGTTTTTTGATTGCTAAGTAGATACGATGCATTGTATGTAACTGCAATGTCCCCAATTCCACACCCCTGTGTAGCATTAAGAGAGGCCTTCCAGAAATAGTTTTTGTAGTGTTTGTGCCCCCAAGAAGAAGCAATTTAGAATCATGTTTGTTTAACTTTACCCCTGACAAACGCTGAATTGGGTCTGAAAATGTTGTGCTTCTCTTGATTCTCCAGTGTTCTGAGTTCTTCATAGGCAGAAATTGCAATTATAGACTTGAACTGTGTGGAACTTTAGAATTGGCCTGTATTTCAATATTTTTGGTCAAGTTTAATTTGTACACCTTTCACATGAAATAGCAGAAACTGAACATTTCATTCAACTCATTCACAGTTATTGGTGTTAATGTATAACAACTGACAATCTTTTGTATTTCATACCATAGCTAATGCGTGTGGTGACTGCGCAACGGGCCTGTAAAATAGTAAGTAAGGTGAAAAAGCAGCCAAGGCCTCAATAGACTCAAGGAAAGTTTGTGCATTTGTGTAGTCAGGCGTTTGGAAACGAAAGCAAGTGCGAAGTGAAGACACGGTGTCCGTGTGCAGCAGACAGACAGAGAAGCAGAGACAGAGTGACACTTACAGAGAGGACGACACTTCCACTCTGCCGCCCACTCCTCTGCACGACCACACTTCCTCTCTGCCTTGCCGAGTCCTGGGGACATCTTTCATGCACACTGGGTGTCACAGCAGACGGATGACTAGCTTCAGCAGCACCATGCCATTTCCCCTCCTCACACTAAACTGTCACCCACCCCCCTCCTGCCCTCTCCTCCACGCCTTCCTAGCATGCTGGGTTTTACTGATTCTTGGCCAGGACTGAGCTCTGCACACACACACACACACACACACACACATATTCACACATACAAGCTCCCACAAGTACAGGCATCCATGCTTCTCACTTTCTTTCTGTGATTTACACTCAGTGGGAAACGGCGTGGCCAGTCACAGTCATCCCACTAGCTGACTCCAGGAGCCTGTTCTTCTAGGCTAAGTGAGTAACTCTCCTCAACCGGATTCACACTGTAATACTAAAGGTCATGACACTAGATCTTACCTCGTGGCCCATGTGGCTCACTGTCACAGGCATGTTGCCTATAATAGTAATAACTATTAAGACAGTTACAACTGTTGCCATTGAATTCTAATAAACATCACTGCAACATTGCTGTTTTCTCAGTGACTGGAGAATAAACCAGAGGGGAGAAAAAAAATCAGGCATAAAACAAACGCTACCTCAGAGACAGAGACAAACAAGCAGAAAAGACAGGAGAAAATTATGAAAAGGGATAAAAAACCGAAGAACTTCAAGATTTGTGAATATGAAAGCAGCAGGCTCTTGCAAATCTAAATTTCCCACCAATTTGCTCTTTTTCACATTCCTGGAGGGGGAAGAGGCTTGTTTGTGTCCCTCTCGAGTCTGGAGGGTTCTGAAAGGAAGCCTGTGACAAAACATACAAAGTAACTGCACCAAAAAGAGAGGCTCCAGCAGCACTGCAGAGCACCATTTATTCATATCAATACTTGTGCATTAGAGTTCATTTGCAAAACTGCATTAACGCCGCTGGTAAAACCTCCCTCACCCCCCTCTCTTTAAATCTCTCATAAATCTAGAAGCATCCCTTCTACCAGCATCACTGCAGAAAGCCACACTTTTCAATTTCTGGAGTGAGAAAAGGACAGGGGGTAAAAAGCCTCTTCCAGTATTACATCTTTTCTACTTTATTACCAGTCTTCTGGGAAAATGGGGGCAGCTTTGCAGGCTGGCTATCTGTTTACATTTTCTTTACAAGACTATATTGGAATTATAATTGTGTTCTATGGCGCCTTCTTTTGGTGCCTTGCTCTGTTTAAAGGTCCTGTGGACCTGGGGAGATGAAGAAAAATGGACCCCTTTTGAGGGATTCGATTACTGAGGAAGAAAATGCAGCTGCACACTGGCCCTCTTTTTCTTTTTTCTTTTTTTTCCCTTTTGCCTTTTCTGTTTTCCTCCAGGTGCCAATCTCTCGGGATGCTCGATATTAGAGCTGGAACGGCGCTGACCTAAACACACCAGCATCAATGCAATGAGCAATTATTTCTTTCTGCAATTAAGGTGGAAAGAGACAAAAGCACATATAAGAGAAGATAGATCATTATAAATTAGATAATTAAAGAGTGTGGTGTTTCTGCAGTTGACCACTGATCCAGCTGGACTGATATTAATTGCTTTATTGAGTTGGTGACTCATGTTTACTAGAGGTCAAAGCGTTGAAGTGCTGCATGTTTGTGGTTGCTTTGATGTTGAATTAGAGTTAAAATAGCAACGTAGTATATATATATATATATATACATTCAATGCCAGTTGTCAGCACATTGCTATTTCACCTCTAAGGCACTTTCTTTCCACATAAATACATTTGAATCCAGCTTTTGATTTATGATTCAGCAGACTTGTGTTGAGGCAAACTAAGCTAAACGTGAATGGCTACAAGTTTATTACTGTTACATACACTATTAGTGCAGGCATTGCTATTGATTCATCAATTCAATATCTACTTGAGAAATGAATGTTTCCAGCTTTTTCGTTTCACCATGATAAGAGCAGAAAAAAAAGGCTTTATCACTAGTCGCAACACAATGTGACATGCAGGTTACACAAACAGCTTAAATATTCCATCACAATATGGATAATTGCTGATACTCCTGCAGCTCCACTACATAGCATAACTCGGTGGAGTGAGACTGTGAATTTGTATCCTTAATAATGTTTGGAATTAATTAAAATGCAAAGCTATGAGCCCAGAGTGCAACCACAGGTGGCAGTGAAGAGAGCGCAGTTACAGCAGGCGTGATCAGCACAAGCCTCCATAACTCATGTCCATTTAACTGGTGATTTCTAATTTTATTATTGTTATTCATATTATTTTTGCCAGCATTTCAGTGAGATGAGTTTGCCATTTTATACAACAATTTCCTGTGTAATATCGTTCTGTCAATAAGTAATTACTTGCTTGGCAAATTGCTGTGCGAAATGTTCATCGGAGGGGAGAAGATCCATATCAATTGTTCATTTGCATAATGCAAATGAATCCACGGAGAGAAAAAACAACTTTGCTGCCATCGTTGACAGTTGGATACTAGCACTGCTGTTGGAAAAGCATAAGTGTCTTTACTACAGAGGAGCAAAAGGTCTATAGTGTTTTACTGCAGAATGAAAAGAGAAGTGAGTCCAAGCACAAAGATGGCTGATGATTTTTCTGTTTTTGTTTTTGACACGATGGGATTAAAAATAAAAGCTTCCACTATTTGACAAGTGTTGTGGAAGTTCGTGAGCAGTTGTCCATTTGCTGCAACTGATATGTTAGCAGAGGATAAACTCCCCGCCACTCCATTAGGCTTTTCACTGATAGAGTAACACCATTTTAGCCCCCTGTTTACTTAATATGCAGGATCCAGCCCCGTCTATTTGCTTCTAATCAACTGATAAGACGAAAGGCCTTTTCTACGGCCCCTGGAGGATGAAAACCAAACTCCTAATGGTCATTAGTGGCAATTATGTTCCGTAACTGGCACACCCCTGTCTGCTTTTGCTGCGCTGGCTGCTTAAGCACACATGGTTCACATGTGGACACAAGAGATCCTTGATGCAACTCCGGAGCATTTTGTGATATACTTTCATACAGCAGAGGCTGACCACAGCTCCTAATTGATGATGGATAAGTTTAGCTTCCTGTTTGATTGTCCTTTGCGATTGGGATAAGTTGTTGTTTGCACTCACGAGCACACAGCAATGAATGTGTATGAGTGTGTGCGTGTTTGGTCTTTTGAAAGCATGGTTACAGTGCATCAGTTGCTCCGTGACTCAAAACAGTCCTCCATTCTAAAAGCATCATTAACACGGCACTCTGACTTCACTGTAATTGCAGCATTGTCAAAGGCAGTTTGAGGACACTACACGATCTACAAGTCCATCCCAGCATGCAGCAGCACCTCCCAATTAGCTAACTCAGCTTCTTTGCTACAGGATTCAGGAGACTTGTGATTTTTATGCAAAACCACCAAGATCAAACGCCCTCTGCCCTAATCCCCAGAGCTGAACCTGGTTAGAGTGATTCTTATCGACAAACGCCAAGCTGGTGCAGAGCACGATCCCATTACGTATGCACAGAGACCTTTTTGACATGCTTTTCCCCTCCGCATCAGTGATGCTACAAAGGCAGGAATCCTGCTCCTATTTTTGCATTGTAAATGTTAGCACACGTATCGTGTGCAGAAATCCTGCTTGAGAAACACGATTTGAATCCCGCCTTGATCCGACGTGGTATTTGTTGAAGTAATACTGCACACTCAGGTAGCTGCTCATTTAAATCCCTCGATCCTGTTTTCATCTATGTGTCTGGCTGGATATGATCCATTTATGAATCCCTGGAGATCATCTCTAAGAAGTTCCTGTGGATGAATAACCAGATAAGAAATGGTGATGCTATGGATATTATGACTATTTGTGAACTCAAATCACACATAAACAGAAGCAACATCACACACTCAATCCATTGTCTTTATGATGCGTGTGAGTAGCAGCATGAGGACTCTTAGTGTACTTTATAATTCAGCTGTGCAAACAGGACAGCAGAAGAACCTCAAACACACAAAAACACACACACACGGCACTCAGCGGTGACGAGGAAGGCCATTGTCAGAAAACTAATAAAGAGGCAGCATGTTGCTGTGGTGCAGTAATTACACATCCCGGGATATCAGCACGGTATTTATAAAAAAACATCAGGCATCAACAAAGAAGAAAAGGTCATCGAGACAGATATGATATTAGCATTTTGACTGCGCACACACACACTGGCTGAAACGCATATGTGCGTGTGTGTGGATGCACAAATGCACCAAAATGATAATGTCATGTTTCCTTATCTGGCCTCTCAATGAGACACATAGACAATGTGTGTTTGTGTTTACAGGTGCATCCGTGTTTATGCGGATGCGCGTTACTGTGTGCAGAGAGACACGGATAAACACCCCACATCTTGGCAAGTGGTGATTCAAGCGGGCGCCGGCTTCTGTAAACACTGGGAGCGCTGCACAGATTGACATGGAGGGAAATGAGGACCTGTGTGACTGCTTCCATCCAGACGGAGGCTGCAATGATTTCGGAGTTGGCCTAGGTCGTTTACCCCGATGACGAACTATTCAAAGATCTGTGGAGCCATTAAAATGTTGCTGCCTCACCACAGCTGCGACTCTTCTTCATCAGCTAATAGCAGCGACGCGGCTTCATGACGCAGATAAAGCACAGAAAGCAACATTAAAGGGCACTGTGCCATTTGGCAGAGTGTTTCTCTTCTCAGAGGCAGAGAGGGGACTCATCTCATGAGACTCGCAGGGGTTTCCCTCCAAAACGCAGCAGTTTTTTGTGAAATTTAAAGCATCTTTACACCTCTTGGTTTCAATGCTTAGTATTTGAAGAGAATTTTCTCAAAGGGTAACACTGTTGACATTTTTTGGATTCTTTTAGGCCTTGCATTTCAATGCACGGCAAAATGTATGTATTTATATTAGCACATTACTTTCCATTTATTTTACTTTTTTTATATTTTTAAAAATACATTGCCAAA
>OMLM01005385.1:51655-94543 GCA_900302695.1 Helostoma temminkii | reverse complement strand
AGTACAGCAGTGGTGTGTGGACTCTGTATGATCTCTGTGTGTCTGCTCTGGTGTTCACAGGCAGGTTAGGTGAACTGGAAACTCCAAATTGCCTGTAGGTGTGAATGTGAGTGTGAATGTGTTGTGGCTGTGATAGATCGGCTGCCTAGTGAGGGTGTCCTTTGGCCAGTGCATACTGGGACAGCCTCCATGCCCCCCGTGACCCCCAACAGTATAAGCTTAGAAAATAGGTGATTAAGACACAATGTTATACATTAACAATGTTATACATTAACATTTGATTTTTGCAATGTATCTAGTTTCATGACCAAAAACAAACAAACAAACGAAAATCAATCTTATTTATTCTTTTGCAAATACAGTGGTCTTTATGTTCTCTGCTTTGCATGGATTTCGTTGTATACTTCTGTGTGTAGCGTCTGTGTGTTATATCACTTCCCTTTCAGAGACCACACAGACAGTTAGCCAGCTAGTGAGGTTATTTTGTTAGCTGTTCTGCGCTTTAAACACTCCATTACTCCATCACCTGTGGTAACATACTGAATGCTGACATTACAGGCCTGTAGTTGTCACTGGACGTTTTATTAGTCTGTTCGCCAGAAGCACACAGCTAATGCTAGCGAGATGCTCCTTCTTCGCATAATGTGTTGGACGCAGCACTGTGCAGGCGCTGCCAGTGACTCAGCAGACAGCGGGTCTTTCTAATTGATGTAGTGTTGTTAAATGATAGACAGCTAAAGTGCTAATTGTACTTAACAACAAGCTTGTGTTAGCTTGCTGAGAAGTGGAAAATATACTTCCTCTGTCAGCTTTCTTAGAAGGTAAGACAAAGTCTCTAGACCAGTGGTTCTTAACCCTGGTCCTCAAGGCTGTACTATCCCTGTCCTATCTACTGCTGATTATCTGGATCAGGTGTGTTCAGACACTCTGTAAGTGCAGGGATAGTTGAGGACCAGGATTGAGAACCACCGCTCTACACAAAAGGGAACCATGGACATTTACAGCTTGAATTGCAGGAGTGCTTCCTCTCAAATGTTAACTTAGCTCTATTTGTACAAATAATGCGAATTGGTTTTATTGTTGAGGTATCATCATGGTCTGTCTTAAACTAAAGTGATAAGAGTTTGAGGTCGACTTTCAGTTCTGCTAAAATGACATATTGCAAGTATGTTTGTAGTTTTAATAGTCTGAAACTACTGGTCAAGGTTTCATCTTGTATTAAGTCTTAAGCAACGTACCTACACAACACTTAAACATAATGATGACTTAGCTAAATGTTCCCACTCCTCCAGCATTACAGCAGTCCAGGCTTTCGTGAAGCTCATCTGTGACGATGTTACACTAATTGGATGTTCTATTATTCATAATAGCAGAAGTTTTTCTTGGAACTCTGCATTTCATTAAAACACAATAGAGAAGAGTTGGTGTTAGCATAGATTTGTTAATATTTCATCAGATAAAGCACTGATGCATGTCCAGTCCACAAGCAGAACAACAAGCAGTTGCAGCTAAGATGAAGGCAATTAGCCAGACTTCGATAACAGACGGCCCCTAGCCCCTAAAAGCTTTTCACATGTTTCTGGCATCCTCCATTCACTGTCCCTAAACACCTCATTTTGTTGCCATCGAGAGAGGGGAGAGCAGCTGAGAGAGGCGACGTAACATGCCGTGTCGCTCGTTGTGCACGCTGCGCCGGCAGACAACACACATCCACCAAGATTCTTTGAGAACAATTTCAACATCCTGCACGCTCAGCCCTGATTCCCATTAAGCATTCATGATTCATCTGGATTTTATATTATAACGTTTTGAATTTTTCATGTGTCTGCCACCCCCTCCTCACACTGCTTTCCCTTCCACACACCCCCCTCCACCCCGCTTTTCTGATCTGCCAAAAAAAAAAAGAAGAATTAATCAAACATTGCAGGAAGAAAGGGGGGGAAAAACATCCAATGTGTTACTCACACACCTAAAGAAGTGTGTGTTTCCATCATCACCACCTGCTTGTAACATCCAGGGTATTTTTTTCTCCAAGTCACTTCATTTATAAGGCTCAGGCTAGATGGATCACATGCACCTTGGAGACACAAATGCAAGGAAGAGGCATTATTAGATGCATACAGGTGTCTTCACAGGTTGTTGTGTAAGTAAAGATGGAGAATAAAGTAAGGTTTGTGTGGGTGCTGCCCTTTTAGGTCGCCCTCCCCTCTCCACTTTTGGCTATTATTTCAGCTATCTTTTTGTTCTTTCTGCAGAAGGGATCATTAAACCGAAATAATTCATTTGTGAGAAAGGTCAAAGCCACAGTCTGTTGGCACCCAGATACCACAGTTAGGAGTGGTTTCATTGAGAGAGAGAAGAGAGCAAAGGAAGGAGCCATTGATTCTTCTTGTGTGTGTGTGTGTGTGCGTGTGTGTGTTTGTGTGTGTTTGTCAACTCAGTGATTGAGGTGTGCAACCCTCTACCTTCCGCTCAGCAGTGATGATAATCATCTTCTTTAATACCTGTTATAGGTGAAGACAGCGATCCTAAAGTAAATGTCACATCCACTGTTTACTAAGTCCACTTTGTTGTTATTATTTCGTATGAGGCGGCTGAGGAGGAAGGTAATGAGGTGCTAGGGAAGGAGAGAGGAGGGAAGTCAGGAAGCAAAAGAAAAGGGCTGAGGACTGTCATCTTTTAATGTCAGAAATAGGCACACGCTCTCCCCTGTTCCAAATTTCCCACCCTACTGTCTCTTCCACTCCAGCCCACGTGTGCTCTCAGTAAACCATGAAGCCAAATGCACATCCAGCCACACAATAACAACATCCATTCTTAACAAGATTACTCCAGCAGTCCCAGTTTGGCTGATGGAACCCGTACGGGAGCAGAGGCGCACGGATAAGCCGCCTGCAGCATTTTACATACGCCGGGCTCCATCCATAGGAGAGGAGCTGCCTGGAGAATTGAGCCAAACATCGAGCCCACAAGAGCACGCTGGCACCGGCAGCAGGAATATTTAGCTGCTACAGCTTCTGCTGCTTCTCCTGCTGCTCCTGCTGCTGTGGCTTATGCTCACAACCACTATGTCACAGGCAAGGGCCAATTAGTAGGTTTCAGATAATCATAATCTTTTGATTTGAATAATCAGATTTGAATAATTGTAACCTCATTTACTGCTACTGATGCCTGGCCAGTGTTTTGACCAGAAAACACAGTCCAACGGCTCAGTAAGTCCAACATCAGGCTCTTTAATGTGGCTTTTATTTAGTTGTCTATCGCTGCCCGTTTAAAATATAATTATACACAGGCCAGTGTTTTGTTTGAGAAATTAACAATTATTTAAATGTCAGCACGGCACAAAGGCCAAGAGGTTTGAGCCTGTTAAATTGTGAAAACATCTCCTGATAATTCCAGAACGCTATAACTCAAACAGAAGCTATAATCCCCTGTTTTGAAAAGCAACCACACTAATTTAGTCACAGCAAGGCACGAGCCAAGCATTTCAGGTGAACTGCTTTAATTTCTATAAATTAGTTGGAGCAAAGTTCAAGGCACAGTGCCAGATGATTTAGCCTGCTAAGCACTCCACCTCCGCATGACCAGCTTCGGCCAAGCCCAGAGACTGAGGGAAGCAGAAGGAGATGAGAGGGGAAAGAAAGTGGTGTTGTACGGGGAGAGTTGGACTCGAATGGGAGGAGGGGCTCTTTTTGGTTTTCTACTTAAAGAGTTTCCCAGCGTTGACTGACAAACACTAACATGGGAGAGCGCTAATTGTGGCAAAGCAGTCCAAGGTGAAACCATAAAGGGACCATTTGCTATGAATTAGAACCGATGTAAAAGCTCAGGAAAGTGGCCCCCGTGTGAGCCACTCACTGTACAACATGGATTTAATCACGCTGAGCCACAGATGTGAGTGATAGCAGCGAGCTTGTTATTTTGCTCAGGGACTCTGAAGCCGTGTGAATGGATGTGCTTTCCTGTTAAATTATTATTGCAGCTGATGCATGCACACTAGAGGGCTTCCAGGGATCGAGACGCGTCATGTGCCTCCTTACGATACGCTGAGCCGAAACATGATTTCAGCTCCCTTATGAAAATACACAGGGAGAAAATACAGAATTTGATTTAACGCAACAGTCGCCAGGTACCATTTGAGATGTAAGACAGGACATTGTGAGCTTTGTGCGCCCAGTGTTTATGCGTGTGGGTGCATTAAGAAAGACATAAAGAGGGGAACAGAAGGAGTGATATTTCAAAGATGACGCATGTAGTGTACTACTGATGTCTGTTTAATGATCACTGACAGGCTGGTGAAAAAACAAAAAAAAACTAAATTACTTGGCAATAACATTTAAGATAAAAGCAATGTCGGTGTGTTTGCCGGAAAAGTAATAACACCAGTGAGGATGAGATCAGCTGTAGATTTGAAATATCACAGATTTCAGGCAGCAATTTCTGTTCAAAACATATATATAGAAAAATCTTTCTTAAATATGATGTGCACCGACACCCCGGCAAATGTTTGCAAAGATACACCAGCTATAAAGCTTCATGGACACACTGTATTTACTGTTGCGCACACGGCCCGTGTCTAAATATACTCCATCCGAGCCTGTGTCGGCTCATCTCATTTTTAGCCTATAACACTCCCGAATGGACTAGTGTATGACACACACACTCACATACACATGAGCAGCTTGTTAATGGGAACCAGGACGACAACACAAAGCCATAGACAAGCTGTCAAGCTCTTCGAGGGCAGCACTAATGTGATCCCACAGCTCTATCAGAGCCACCGCTGGGCCCAGTGTTTTATTACAGACCGGGAGGGACAGACAGAGGGAGAGATTGGAAAGGAAGAGGGAGGCTGTGACCATGGCCCATTGATATAATGGTCGTGCCGACATTAGTGATACACTGCACAGGTGAGCCTCGGGGAAAGAGAGGAGTCTGCTAGCAGAACACAGAAGGGAGGGGGGTGGAGGACAGAGACATGTAAGCGTGTTTATTTCTAAATTACAAAAGAGGAGGGAATGGAGATCTAAGGGGCTCAGAGGCAGAGGAGCTGCTGCTAGACTGCAGCTCAATATGGATCTTTGTGGCACTGCCTGGAGAGAGAGTCCAAAGCTGTGTTCCAGGAGCTGTGGTGGGTGTGAGAAATAAAATGGAATGAAATTAAGTCCAGCAAACACTGAGGGGCTTTCCTTCCCTGCATTTAGCATTTAATGACAGCTTTTTGATTAAATCCTCACGCTATGGCAGTGGAACCTGTGTCTAATTTAGGCCATATTTCAGAATTTATTATATGCAAGCCAATGCTTATAATTTATGTGTCATAATGGCTATCAATCACTGGCAATAATTCGCCTAATATTCTTGTTAACTCCCACTCCTCATCCATCAATCAAAGGCAGAGCCAAATATCCGCTCAATTGTCGGAGTGGAGCCAATGCAGATTAAGGTGGGAGATCCTTGCTAATCGGAGGGCCACAATGATGCCACTCAGTCAAGAACAGGGATCAGGATTTAATGTGTTATAAACTAGTAACACTAGAGGCCTCTGGCAGGACCAGGCCTCTCTAGCAGCTCAGGACTTGCCTTGCCTCGCCAAGCCAAGCACTCGGAGAAATCTTAACAATGTCATTGTACCACACCCCATCGGTCCTGGAGGCAAGCTTACCTGGGCTCAAGAGCCACTCTGACCATAATCACCCCATCACAGTGAGAAAAAGAAAAGGAGAGAGAAGCTGAGGTAGAGGTGGAGGTGGCGGACAAACACTGAGAGGCAACTCGGCCAAGCGAAAGCAGCTTGCATCAGTATTTATAGACTGATGTCCTGTATCTTGTATTAGGAGTCAGAGGTGCAGAAAGGAACAAAAGCAACAAAATGGACTGTGAATTCAGAAAACGATCCCAGATAAAGAAGCTGGGTCATGATCAAACAGACCTCAACTGCAACCTCCAGTTTTAAATTATATCACACATATTAGCAATGAAGAATCACTATTCAGGAAATGAAGAAATACATAGTAACACCTGCTTTTCCTAAAGAACAATGTGAATCTGAAGCTGCCATCTCTTATTGTTTCAACTTGAATGTACCTCTAAAGAGGAAAGCAAGAACGAAGCATTGAACCATTTCAGACATGTCAGAACTAGCCATGGCTCTTCAGTATCACTTATGTGACTGAAAATTAACTCTGCTTCTAGCAGAACAGCCCACTGACGTACGTCACACCAGCAGCCTGATTCTGTGCTCCTTCTTTTTTGGGGATCCTGTCAAAACGCTTGTTTGGAAGAACAGAGTTTGTTTCCTTTGCCCAGCACACACAAAGCTTTGATTTTTCTTTTGCTCTTTTTAGTTTTTTGTTACGGTCATGCTGAATCAGTAATCAAAGCTTTTATTCTTTCTGTATTTGTCCTTGCGATCTTGCGGATCAGCATGAATTAATGAATATTAATGGTCGATTATCAATTCTCTTTTTGGTAAAAGAACATACAACTCGGTGGCCGACCACATCTTCACTACAAATCCCTCAGACTGGAATCTGTCATTATTAATGCTCACACACCATATGCTGAGTGATCACTGGGAAGTAAAGGAGTTGGGAAAAGTTAGGTTTGAGGCTGTGAGATATTCCAGCGCCAACCACCGTTAATCTGACTCACACTACAAAGGAAACACATTCAGTTTTCTCTTTAGTGTAAATGCAACAATTTGTCCAGTGTTTGTCTTTTGTTCTAAGGCTGTGTTTTGCCTTTAATGGCCTGATGTAAATGAGTCGCTTCTTTGTATGTTTGAATAATTGACATAGCTTTGATTAAAGAGGCAGGCTGATAAAAACATGGCTGACATTGCATAAGTTTAGACTCGCAACAGCCCTACATACTACAGGGCTCTTGTTTTATTTTAAACTCAAGCTACACTTTTTCAATGGGAAATGAAGAGCTGCTTTACCTAAAATTACCATTTGCTTACCTTCCAATGGTCTACATGAGAGTCTTTACTAGCTCAAGTGCTATCTCCACTTGGCGTCAACAATGTGCGCGCATGACCCTTTAGCACGCGTGAGCAAGACATTCACGCCTATGTATGTTCACACTCCATTTGCCTATTTCTGTTTTTAATGACAGGTTATTTTTGAATCGTCCTTGGCTCATCATGAGATCTTAAAATCCCTTCCAATGCCGTGTTCGTTTTTGAAGCTACAGCCGAGCAACAAGCTTTCACAGCTGTCTCCCCTGCTTCACTTTAACAAGTACTGCATGTCTGCCTCCCCGACACCAACGGGACTGACGGGGGCTGACGAACGCACCGCTCAGTGAATCACAATGTCAAGAAACGATACGCTGAAGGAGAACAGCAAAAGGGAAGGGTGCCGTCACGCCTTGTGGCCATCCTTCTTACTCCTCTATACCTCTGCCTTTCTCCTCCCCTACATGATTTCCTGCATTTATGCTAATAGTCTCTGGTGAGAGAGAACACCAGCAATGACATGCCATCGAAAATCGATGGCACAATCTCTCCTCTATGTCTCTCTCAAACACTATCTCTCACTCTTAACCCCAATATTGGTATAGTTGAGGGGAGCCCAGTTGCGGACAAAGAGTCGGGATGCAAGTGTAATTAAACATCAGAGTGCGGCAGCAATAAAAAACTATGAGATGGAAAGAGTCCAATCTTGGCCTGGACTTCCTTGATAATCAACCCACAACCACAGACACAGGCGGCCTCACACACAGCGGAGGAAATTGTGCAAAACACAAAGAGAGCTGTACGACCCATTTGAATCACACCTCCCACCCATTTGATTCATTTTTTTAATTAAGCGTGAGAAACACAGAGTAAGGGGGAGAAGATGAGACAGAGGGACAGAGGGAGAGCTAGATTTATTTTCTTAAACCAATGCATCATGTTTTAACACAGGACTTATCTTAGCTCTGCCAGGCATGCTCATGAGCACTTAACCTTGCAGTGAACGCAACCTATCAGAGCCTTGCAAAGGTGAGCCACGCACATCCTTACGAAGAGCTGCCCCCCTGCATCACGCTGAACATGTGTCTGTCAACAGGAAGATGTTTATACATCTGTCCTAGAGTCAAGTGTGTGACCAAGCGTTAACCAAGGCCTCCAGAAAAAGCATTTTCAAGACCAGAGGCTTGAGTTTATGCCACCATGTGTTCACAATCTGCAAAATATGAGAATAAATTAAACAATATTTAAAAGAAAAAATATGTGTGAGTTCTGAAACTCGGTTTATGTTTGTGAGATTTTTATTTTTCCTTTTTTTTGTTTTTGTATTTTTCTATTAAAACATGTAAATATATAACTGTTCGCCAGGCCGATCTGTCAAATCTTTTGATGCTCAGTATCTCACAGCTGCGATCTAACCTTTAAATTCCAAGCTCACGTTTGGTCACCGTAGCCCCGGTGAGTGCTTGTTTGTTTCAGCATTTTGATGAGCAGCCATTGTCAAATCCAGCAGAGGCTGCCTAATTGACTCGCCTGAAAAATTAATGCATCACTTAACAGCATTTTTGTGTTCGTATGGTATTTAGAAAACACAGGTGCAAATCCCGCATGGTGGCAAATGTTTAATTGATGCAGCCATATGACAATATGACTAGAAGAAAAAAAAACAAGTGGAAGTGTTTACTTGGACCACAAGGGATTGATGTTTCTTGTGCAACAAAAAGGGAACCAGCTTTTTGCTTTAGTGCAATCACATGTAATTTTTGAGAGTTTGGAAAAAAAATACATTCCAGTGTCAATATGTCAGAAACTGTGGGTATGCAAGAAACCCATACCATCAATTATCAAATATTAGGCAGTGAAACACTGTTTGCAAAAGCTATTACTGAACAAGATCAAATATTATGCTTGATGACCTGTATTGCTGCCCATTCCAGAGTGGCTGGGTGACATTCTGTGGGAGGGAGCTGAGCGTGGCTGCCAGGCTGACTCTCCCCAGGTGAGTCCCAGCAATGAGCTGTGAACAAGCTGCTTTGGCCGGGCTGGCCAGCAGCCTTCCCCTCCCCTGAAACCTGCCTGACACTTCCACACAGGCCAGGGAGCAGGTGGCCCTTAGCCGCAGGATTAGCCTGCAGTACTGTTCATTACAGATATGCAATGCAAAAAAACAACTAAATGTAACTAAAATAGACTTCTGTTTTCCATATAACTTACAGGACGAGAGGTGTATGAGGGTAAAAAAGGGAGATTTGTTTTTAAAGGAATACATTTGTGATTGCTATACAATGTCTTTTCAAGGGCTTCAAGGACACCCAACCCAGCTGAAAACATTGCAGCCATTATTTGATGGCAGTTTAATAATTTCCAAAAGCATTTTGTGATCTCCTCTCTCACCACCACTACCATCGCCACCACTCGCCTGCCTCTCTGTGTGTCCCCATATCTCTGCTTCCCCTTGACAACCAAAACCCTCCCACTGCCCATGGGAAGAAAAAAAAAAGAAGAGGATGGAGCATTCAAATGGCCAAATTAATGTTTCCACACGATAAGCGAGCTTAATATAATGCTGACAATCACGGCACTCACCCTGCCAACCAGAATTGGATCGGGTCCAGAAAATTCCTCCAGCACAAACATTTGATTCCAAACCCATCCTCTCTTGGCGCGGCTCAGTAATCTTTGTCCTTCGCCAAGACCGCTCGCCGCTGCTGTGGACCCACCAGTTTGTGTACTTTTGGTCTGGCCTGTGATAGGAGTCGTGGACACGCAGGGAACGCAAGTAATCCACACCAGCAGCAAGGACATCCACAGATCCATGAGCATCTCCTCGGACCACTTTGGCATCCTGTCCTTGTGTGTTTTATTTGTTTGTTTGTTTGCTCTGCAAGACTCTTCCCTCTCGCTCTCTTGTTCCCCCCCAACTCTCTTCAGATCAACAGCTCCTTCTTAGATAACAAGAAAAGGTTATTTGTGTCCTCTTTGAACGGCGGAGCTTGCATTCATAGTGTGATAAAGGTCACTTGCATGGCTTGGCATGCCTCCATAGCAGTTGGTGAGGGGGTGAGGCGCTCAGCACAGCATCCATTTGGCGTTATTCCGAGGGGCAGACCTATGAGGGAGCAATCACAGTTTGTTAGTTGTCTTTTAGTCTTGTGAGGAGCTGTCAAGAGGTGGGGAAAGAACAAAGGGGGGTTGGAATGAGGAAAGCAGAGTCAAATAAACATTTGAACAAATCAAACGAGGCAGCGAGAATGAGAGAGAGAGAGTGGAGGGGGAGAGAGAAAAAGAGAGAGAGAAAGAGAGGGGAGAATCTGCTTTTAAAGAAAGCAAACAGATCCAAAAGGATAAACATGAAGACAACACTCATCTTAGGATATGAAGATTTCGCTTCATCATTACAAATGCTCTATCTGTAGCAGCCATAACCCTTTATTCCAATCTTGTTTTTATTCTATCCCACCACAATTGAACGACAAATGGGTACGTCTGTACTCTGAGGCGATTCAGTTCTCACCATCAGATTGCCTTCCTTTAATCTGTTGTTCTGGGGATTATCCTGGAAAGATTGCGAGCAATTACACGTTCCTTATGATTAATGTTTAGACAATGCATTCTGTGTGAAATATCTTCATATGCCTCAGTCAGTTTCCTTAGACAACCGTGCATGCACTACAGTCAGTCGGTGTTAGATGGTTGCAGGTGAGCTCTACAGTGTCAACAGCGCTGCAGCTCACTGATATCACAGTAATCCAGATTAGATAGGGAAGCTGTTTAAAGGCACGTTGAATTAAGTAATATTGCATTATATGCATGACTTTTTACTACACTTGAACTTTTTAAAGATACAAATTTGGAAATGAAACTGAAATGCAGTGTAACATAAGACAGGACAGATGTAACCTAATGTAAATTCTACCCTTAAATCAAAAACATCATCTTACTCACTGTATCACACACTGATGTAAAACCACAGACAAAAAACCAAAAAAAGCACAGACACTTTGAGTTGTCCTCAGCTAAAACTGATGCAGGTGGACATGCTACCACGGCACCGAATGGTTTGCTCTCAGCACAGTGTCACTGTTAGTTCTAGTAACTTTTATTGCACACGGTGTGGAGTAATACATGGTTCCACCAGTGCAATTTCAAGGACAATAAGCTGTAACGTATTCCACCCGAAGCCAATATCATAAAGTGTGGAGAGATTCGAGTTACTGTGACATTCTCCAAGTGCAGGCACCGACCTGGAGACTTAAAGCACCAGGGTAATAAAAAAAAAGAGGAAATATAGGGAGTGAGTAAGAGGAGAATATAAACCTGTTAAAACGTTAAATGATAGCACGTATAAATAACTGAGATGAAATTCTATGATTTTTCATCTTTTTATTGCATTGTCGAATCGCTGTGATGCGTGACTAAGCAAGCGATTTCAGCACCACTAGTGCAGGACAGCTCCCCGCCGCAAAGCAGCCGCTCCAGACGGCTCAGCCGAGAACCGAGCGCCGGCAGCGGAGGAGCTGTCCACGGTAGGAAACCTGCTCACAGCAGCCGGTCAGTCTTCACATTCTACCATAAAACCACGAATCAGTCCATAAAGTTTGGGGCTGATATTTGCTGCAGATTCATGCAGAGGCGTAAAAACGCAAATACCGAATCTCTCTGAAGTTTTTTTTCTCCCTTTGAGGAGACTGTGTTTCCAGTCAGTCCACCTGAGTGCGTCAAATGTGGCACTAGAGCGCATAAGCAGCCCCAGTAGGAGGACATTAACTGGATACAAGCTATATGTGCAACTTACACCGCCAGAGGCAAGTGAAACGTGAATAACCAAGGTAGCCTATAAGTTGCAGACCTTTCTGTAGACTTGCTCCGCGTCCTGTCGCTCCTGTAAATGTGCCGAGTAAATGCACAGTAGCACCGCGACGGAGAAAGGTGCAAAGTCCCGTGGAACCCTCCTTCCACGAAACACATCATGGTTATATATCATGTTATCGTTCTATACTTACTAGTGAGACTTGCATCCTGCTCCGCTGCTGCACCATTTCATTCGTTTTCTCGTTCAAAATGCGCACAAGAAAAAGTCCAATGGGTCTCATTCGAGGCGGCGGAGAAATGAGCGAAAAGCGCAGAGACGAACGGCTACAAATCCTTCCTGCAGTTTGTCAAGGCGGAGTGACAGTGTTGGGGTTGTAGTTAAGAGCTCCGACAGGCTTGCTGGCCGACTGGAAAAGTGAGGAAGAGATGGTGGAGAGAAGCACGGTGGCGAAGAGAGCCTCCCCTCCACGACGCTCATTGGGTTGATGAGGAGTCGGGTCAACAGGCGCACAAATGAATGCATGGCGCTCTTGTCAGGCGCGGGCGCGCAAAGGTTACCTTCTCACATTGTCGCCTATAGCTGTAGATATTACATAGGTGTGCGCAGGCTCAGGTACTGATTAGTGTATTTCCCTCTGTAGTCTAACTCTTCTGGTTGTTGAGGCAACGACGCGTGAGTTGGCCGTCACTTCTCTCGGTTATTAGAGAAATGGAATCGGGCTGGCGATCAGTGAAACGAAGCCGAGGCTGCTCATTTACACTGTCATTTGATAGGGTTAAGCAATGAACAGATGGACGCGCGCACGCACGCACACACACACACACACACACACACACACACACACACACACACACCGTGCTGCTGCAGCTGGCACAGTGGAACGTAAAGAACTATTCCGTCCATCCAGGATGGGGTTTCCAAACCCTTACGCTGACTGTTCTGTAGTTTGTTTGTATTCTTCACACATGAGGCTGAAATCCTGAGCGTAGAAAACTCAGACTGTTAAAAGACAAGGAGCAGGGGAAGTGTTACGCAGGGCCTATTAAGACAGTTAGTGAAAAGGTCATGCTCATCATTGCGCAGGCTAGCAGGATGAAGGTATGTGTTAGTGTGGGAGTGTAGTAGTGTGTGTGAGTGACAGCGGAGGGGGGCCTTTTGCTGCTGTCCACGGAGAGAGCCCTCTAGTGTTTGTGTGGCTACTTGGCAGCAGCCGTGGGGGGAGAAACATTTATTAGAGCAGCAGGAGCGGATGGTCAGTACACTGTCAGCAACACAAGAAGAAAAATCTCTCCGTGACATGTACACAGCATTTGCATTCAGTCCTAATAAGTATCGTCTAAAGAGTTAAAGAGTTTTTCTGAGAGCGCCGCATGATATTGCGTCTTAGCACCTTAACACAATAGAGCTGCTCATCTCAGGCTTTGTCTCGTGGAGGCCTTTTGACCCAAGTGCCAGAGATCCCAATTAGCAAAGACATCAAGTCTACCATTACTTATTTCTGTACCATTTAATTTTCCTCCCACTCACTCTTTGATGCTGCAGCTGTGATTCAGATGGGAGTTCTCCAATCATCTTCTTTAAAAGCTTCTGCTGCATTATACATTAGGCTGTAAATGTTAAGCTTGTTCCCCTTGCTCAGTATGAATGATGATTATATTGATGGACGAGTGTATTACTTAAGTGTGGATAGAGTTAAATGTATTTGAAGAAAGTGTTCATTTGAAACCAGTGCAAACATTAGAGGGAATATGCAACCAAAAAGCACCTGACAGTAACTGGAGCTGTTGGCAAGGTGTACTGTAATTATATTTTAGATGTCTAATCTTCCTCATCTCTGTCACATACATATGTACTTCCTAACGCAGTCAAAGTGTTAGACATTAATAGCCCAATTTATGCTTAATAAGAGAATATATAGTTATAAAAATGTGTCTGCATTAATGTTATTCATGGCACAGACTTTAAAAGGCAGGATAAAAGCTGCATTGACATCAAAAACTTCCTAATCATTCGAAATCTCCTTCTGTGAGCAGAGTTTTGTGCAAATGAGAAGGTTTCAGCTTTAGATTAGTGATTAATTCCACGGACACGGCCCCTGCCAGCGATCAAAATATCAGGTGGCTTTGAAAAAGCAAAGTAAGTGAAGGGGAAATGGTCTTTAGAACCCAAACATCCCCAATCGATCATTAGTTCCTGCTTTGTCAGTGGTATTAATCACAGAGCCGTTGCAGTGTGTGCCACAGACCTCCAGATTTGAAACTCTGCACAAGTCACCACCACGGAGACTGTTAGTATATGAAGATTTTCTTGTTTGATTTAGTTGTTCTTGTATGTTATCTGTTCCCTGAGACAGCATCTAAAGCACAAGCTTGCGCACACACTTATGGATATTCACACCAGGATATTCTCTGTACCAAGTATACAAACCTGTAATAGCAAGTGTAAACATCCTCTAAGACACATTTTTTTGCAAATAACCCTCTGCCACCAGCACTGCTTCAGCACCCTAATTTGGCCAAGTTTCCAACTCATCACATATAACTCATCTTGATGAGCAGTTAAGCCTAGAGCTGAGATAACCAGCAACTGTAAACTCTGTATTTAGCTTGTTGTTCTTTCCTTATATTGCTTTACTTGCTCTTTATTGGTGTCTGTTGCTGGCAAAGGCCCCTGCTGTGTGACTACTAGCCTCATCTTGACAGCAACAACTGGCTCATCAGTGTCCAAAACTGGCACAACATATGCTGCAAAATCATTTAACTCTCTTAAAAGAAGCCTTCAGTGAAGTTTTACACACAGCCATCCTCCTGTGGTTGTGCTAATAATATCTTGAGAAACTTAGCATTAGTTATTGATTTCTGGTTGCTAAACAAAAAAACTGTATAAATGTTTTCATTTCAGACACATTGCAAAAGTCTAAGATTTTGTATGAATCATCCTTTGGTTTGAATCCTCACTTTTTGATTATTGTAATGCACTATGTATTGTTTGAGTCCACTGCAGCAGCTTTGTTCAAGGGTATCAAAGTTTATTCAAACTCTTTTTCATCGTTTTGTTACTGTGAAGCTCTTACTTTGACAAGCAATATGTAAATCAGGCAAACTACATAGCAAAAACTATAAAATAAATGAAAATGTTTGCTAGAAAAATATCTGTTATGATTAACTGATTGATATTAATCAGCAGAAAATCTCAGCAGTAAACAATCTATAAATCAACATATTCTATTTTTATTGTTTTGCTCGTCCTATATTATCTCAACCATGACCAGAAGAAGTATTTTTTGTTGCAGCTCTTATTAGATGTAAGCTAATTAGTTGTGTTGTAATAATTATGGTTCTTTTGGAAGGAAAAAGGCAAATTATGTCATATACTGTATATTAGACATGTTAATTAAGTTATCAAACCTATAACTCATGAAACTCAGTTGTACCTACCCTGTCATCCTATAGGTGCAGTTTATGTTATTGTATGAAGTTTATGCTGCAGTGAGTGAATGTCAGTTTACTAAACCAACCATCTACAGTACTGTGAAAAAATATTTGACACCTTCCTGATTTAAAAAAATATATTTTTTATAATTCTCACTTAAATGATTCAGATCATACAAATGATTTTAATATTAATATACAAAGATAACCTAACCTAAGCAAATACAAAATACAGTTTTTAAATGATGATTTCATTTATTAATGGACAAAAGCTGTCCTGAAGGTAATTGCCACCTCTTTACTAAATTATGAGTGACATGTGATTAACCACAGTTTTTGGAAAGCGTTAGATTTCACTCGCCACACCAAGGCCTGATCACTGGTGAACCAAGAAATCACTTAAATAACAGCTGTTTAACAAAGTGAAGAACGGTTTCAAAAGATTTCAAAAAGTAACACATCATGCCGTGATCTAAGGAAATTCACAAACAGATGAGAAACAAAATAATTGACATATATCAGTTTCAAAAGGATTCCAAAGGCATTTCTGGGTTTATGCGGTGAGTGGCCACTGCAAGACCACAATTAAGATTCATCCAGGACAACATGTAGAAGAACTGCAGGCCTCACTCGCTCCAGTTAAGGTCAGTTCTGCAAAAAGAATAGAAAGCCTGACTCATACTTGCCAAAAAACATTTTGATTATCCTCAAGACTTTTGGGCAAATATTCTGTGGACTGATGAGACAAAAGTCCTGGCGTAAAACTAACACAGCATTTCATAAAAAGAACATCATACCAACAGTCAAACATAGTGGTGGTAGAGTGGAAGTCTGGGGCTGACATGGTCATTATTGATGGAACCATGAATTCTGTGCTCTACCAGAAAATCCTGAAGGAGAAAGTCCAGCCATTAGTTTGTGACCTCAAGCTCAAGCGCACTCGGGTTATGCAGCAGGACAATGATCCAAAACACACCAGCAAGTCTGAATGGCTAAAACAATTCTGCAAGGAGGAGTGGTCCAAAATTCCTCCACAGCGATGTGCAGGACTTATTACAGTTGTTGCCATCAATGGTGGCACAGTCACTTGGTTTAAGTTTAGGTGGCTTTTCTTCCCTTAATAAAAGAAAGCATTGTTTATTGTATTTTCTTGTATTTACTTATCTTTCTGTAATATTAAAATGTTTAGATGATTTGAATCATTTAATTGTGACAAATATGAAGGTAGCAAATACTTTTCCATACAGTAGCACTGCACCTCAACATCTGCCAACAAGGACACTCACTGTAAATGCTTAAAAAGACCCAACTCTGAGCTACATGTTGCCATTAGTTCTAGTAACATTTTGGCACAAACAACGTATAAACAGCGTATGGACTTACAGGAAGACAGCTTTGAACGCACATGACTCAAACTGGACCTGTGTAATCTGTCTAACCAATCTAGCACCTTTCTAATTGTTAAAAAGATCCCTCAGCGCAGCTTTAAAGGAAGTGGGACCTTTGGGACCAATGCTCATTCACTTCCTCCTCCTGAGATTTCCCAAGTGATCAAGAGACTTAATGTTTCCCTCTGGTCACAAATGTGTCTCACTAATGCTTGTCACGATCATTAGCAAGGAAGACAGGTTACAGTGTTTATAAAAGAGTTACACTCCAGTTCAGATGTTAGGGTGGAGTGATGGATGCAGGGGGAAGAGTTCTGCATCTTAACTCACCAAATTGTCTTCCTCCTCATCTTATTCATCCTCCTCTTCACCTTGTTCCCCTGTCTTGGTCAATAAAACATTAAAACATCATATCAGTAAAAGTGCCTCACTCAATAGAAATGTGGCTGGTGGACATGAAAGGCTTGGAAATACTCATTGTTCTTCACTGTCAAGCACTGCCCTCTCCATTTGACAGTATAATATTAACAGCAAAATTGAGCACTAGGCTGGTTCCTTCCTTCGGCTCCGTCTAAACTGCTCTGGCTGATTTCAGGGAGGGTTTTAAAATCCTCTTTTGAGCTACTGTGAATTGTTTAAAATGTCAAAATATGCAAATCACATCTGACCTCTTTTGAATCATAAAACGCAGCATAAAATGAAACTTAAATTCGAGTTGAGTACAAGGGAAAATAGGGAAAAAGAATCTCCATCCTGCTTAACCACTTCCCAATGCGACGATATGCACCATGAGCAAAGCACTTGAAGCCACAGAGAAATTTTGGGTGACTCCTGTGTATGAACAGGCTGAGGTGTATGTACAGCATGTGGCACATTAGCATTCCTAAAAGTCAAATTTTAATTGGTTGCAGATTAAAGTTAATTGATTTAGCTGATACTTTTAAAGCTCCTGAAGATAATTAAGTGTAGTGTTGAGAATTCTGATGTGTTGACATTTTCAGAATGAACAACCTGTAACATGTGGGCGCAACATAACGTTAACTAACATCTTAATCATGCAAATTGAAAAACATGGCAGATTTAATTATCACCGGTCGAATCATTGGTCCTCATTAATTACATTGAGCTTATTTATTCATATTCACATATCTATTCCACTTACTTTCCAATTATGCAGGACAGTCCTCAGACCCCCGCTGATATAACAAACTGTAATTCCATTCCTGTTTCATTAAGAGATGCATGTAATAAGACGCTCAGGGAATGGAGGGACAAATGAGTATCCAAGGTTGAAGAGCTGCAGTGACAACAATCCAAAGCATCACAACTTGTCATCGTGCTATCTGAATGCTTACATATGTGTGTTTAGTCTTGAAATACAGTGCTGTGAAAGAGTATTTCCCACCTTCCTGATTTTTTTTTTTTTTTTTTTGCATATTTGTCACACTTAAATGATTTGTTCATTGATATTGTATCATCAAGAAAATGTAATATTACGATACGAATATTCAAATATCCAGAGTAAATACAAAATGCTGTTTTTTTAATGATGATATCATTTATTAAGGGAAAAAAACCTGTCCAAACCTGCCTGGCCCTATGTCAATAAGTAATTGTCCCCTTAACCTCATAACTAGTTGTGCCACCCTTGGTGGCAACACCTCACCTGCAGTCAAGCATTTCCTATAACTGACAATGAGTCACGCCGCTGTGGAGGAATTCTGACCCACGCTTCCTTACAGAATTGTTTTAATTCAGCCACACTGGAGGGTTTTTTCAAGCACAGATTTAAGTCCAGACTTTAACTATGTATACTTGCTGGTGTGTTTCAGATGAATGCCCGGCTGCATAACTCAAATGTGCTTGTGTTTAAGGTCCAAGTGGATGGCCGGACATTATCCTTCAGGATTTCCTGGTACAGTGCTGAATTCATTGTTCCATCAAGTATGGTAAGTCATCCAGGTCCTGAAGCTGCAGTGGAGCCCCAGACCATCACACTACAACCACCATGTCTGGCTGTTGGTATTATGTTCTTTTTATTAAGTGCTTTGTTATTTGTTATTGTTATTTTTATAAAATGAAAAGAATATTTGCCCAAAAGACTTCAATCAAGATGTTTTTTGGCAAATGTTTAGTCTTTGTGTCCTTTTTGGACACAGATTGCCATTACACTTTCTGAATCCTTACATTTGTATATTTAGTCTTGAAATACAGCACTGTGGATAAATATTTCTGATGATGTGAATCATTTAAGTGTGACAAATATGCAAAATATAAAACATCAGGAAGATGGCAAATACTCACAGAAATATATGTAACGCCAAGGTCTGGCAGACATGACTAGTGAAATGTAAATTAAAATTTCCCTAGCTAATTCACAGATTCTAAAAAAAAAAACAGATTATCTGTGATAAAATAGTTTCAACTAGTACTGAATAGCTGCTGTTTATATATAAAGGGAAAGAACTTAAGATATTAAGGCTGATCAGCAGATGTCCCTATCTGAAGCAATAATTGGCAGAACTAATTAATGAATAATATTCAAATGATATTTGTTTCTTTAGCTGACGGAAAACAGCTGCTGCAGACTTAAGTTGTTCTAAAATTTGCTCTTAGAGTTCTTTAGGGTCAGGAATGAATTGGAACTTAGAACATGGATAAAAATATCTTAATTTTTTGAATAATTCACCCAAAATGGCTTTCCAACAAATAATGAATTACCTTCATAGCACTGTAGATCATTCAATTTATTATAAAAACAAATGAGGTCACAGAGTTCTTTATTTGAACGATTACAATGAAAACAGGTGGTACGTTAATTGTTTCCTTGGGATGCTGAACATAGCTGCCTCTGTCTTTCTACCTCACCCCACATTTCACATGGTAAATCACATCATGATACACCATAACATCACATTAACCAAATACATTGGCATCATGTGTTAAATGGCACAGTTAAACATCATTTATAATCAGTATGGACTCTTAAGTAAAACATAGAGTTGACCTTTGTTGAACTTTAGAATTTGGTTCATGCAGGAGAGGTTATATAACTCTTCACAGTAACATCAACACAGACTAATGCTAGGAGACGCCACAAACAATATTACAGAAAATCATCTCATAGGCTTTAACTATTCAGATACTGTGTGTGACAACGAGCAAGGACGATAGTGTGCAGCCTATTGCAGTGGTGCCCATGTATGTTTTGAACTCTGCTATTCAAATACTCTCAAATGCTGATATTATTTCAGTTACAAAGCCAATCCAACAATGCTGTGTTACCTGAACGCAACTTGGTTTGACTAAGAGATGTATGCATGAGAGCAAGTTCATATTGGCTACTAGTCAAAAAGCTAAATGGATAGAGGAAGAAGGAAAGAGACTTTAACTAGCTGTTGTCAACGAACAAAGACAGCATGTCTTCCAGACGTACAGTCAAAGGTCTGGAAACACCTTCTCCTTTAGTGTTTTTTTCTTTTCATAACAACCCTAATTCCAAAACAGTTGGGGCGCAGTGTAAAATTAACATACAAACAGAATGTAATAAAATCTCATGGGCCCATATTTTATTCACAACAGAACATAGAAAACATATAAAATATTTAAATTCACACCTTAAAATGGGGAAAAAGGTTATTTAAAAAAAGTTGCGACAGAGGAAACAAAAGGCTGAAAAAATAAGTGGGAAATAATTTAAATAACCTGGAGAAAGATGCAGTGATGGAATACAATTAGTAGGCCACACATAGTTTGTTGGAATATTGTGGTAAATAAACATGTGTCTGAAGTCAAAGTTACGTTTTTTTCTGTTGGCTTCAGTTCAGCTTTAAAAACCATAATTTGTAAAAGATGTGGTTGACAATTGACATGTGGACAGTGACACACAACAGTGTTACACTTGTGTTGTGTTACCTTGTGGCACTCCAAAGAGTCACACACAAATGGTATTAGTTGAGATAGAGGCTATGCATTCCTTATTTGAAATATATGGCAAAGTCTTATCTACTATAACAGAAAATATTTTAATTTCATATACTGTAGCAGTTGTAGAGCTAAACACATTACATGTAATTTATTTCAGGGGTGGTAATATGGTAAGATAACAAGTAACTTTACTTACAGAGTGCAAGGTAAAGTCATATTTTTAGGAGTAATAAGTAAAGAGAAAAGCATCAATCTCCTGAGTAGCCTGACCGACACTGCACTAAACACAAAGCAAGCATGCAGCTTAGACAATTTAAAGGTTTGACATGATGATGGTTGTAGAGGAAAAGTCAAGGGATAAGGATAATGGTTGTTAAGATGTTTCAGTCTGAACCAGAGTATTGTCAGTCTTGACCGACATTACCATCCCTATAGAGCCTCTAGCATGTCAAGAAACCAATTCATCGTTTACGGGTGTAATTGATGGTATTTGTTACAATGTTTGCAATGGCCCCTGTTGGGAAGTTATCGTGCTGTACTGTACTTTCAGTAAATGATTTTGGATATCAGCAGTTCAAAAAGTGATGCAAAATTACACATGTTTATAAAACACAATGGTTTAAATTCCGCAGAAGAGTCTCAGGACACCAACAACGTTTCTACCATAATGGACAGTGTGTTGCTCACAGTTAAAACTCTTTGGCTGTGTTTCCAACTTTTTATTTATCTTCATTGTACAATAACCCACTGTTTATTCCAAAGTATGATTTCCCTGTAGGTGCTCAAAATTTCTCAGAAATGTCTATGACCTTGTGAACGTTTGCTAATACATTATGTTTGGTCATTTCAGAATTACAAGCCACAAATCACTAACTCAAAATTGAAGTTCTGACGTAGCTGTCAAGACACTAACTGTGAAATTAATCCATTTGTATCCATTTGTAGACTCTGGTTTTAGTTTGTTTCACTCAAGTGCAATGGGTTTTTAAGAGAGTTATTTACGGAAACTCTGAGAGAAAGTTGCATCAGACCATTTGCAGTTCGCGACCCAGCTCTATTTATTAATACCGAGCTGTCCATCCATCACTGTCAGTGTGTCTGACAGTTTTGATGCTTTATGAGTGCGGGGATACAATAGCAAATCTGAATGTGACAAAAAGGAAATAATTTGACATTAATCTGGTGTAATGTGAGAGGGAGGTTATAGATGAAGACAAGTGCCCGCAGAAGAGTCCTATGATTAGATGAAGACAGACATCAATAGACATTGATGGTTGTAATGAATAGACAGAGTGCTGCAGTAATGACACTTTACCTTTAATAGTGCTCATTAAGAAGACTAGCCACTTGGTTAACGACGATGAGAGATGAGCTCTGCCATTTGTCGCCAGGCCATAGACAGGGGATGAGTCTTTCTGCATTTCATTGCTGATAAGATGATAAGGAGATGATAAAAAATATGCAAGGAACATGGTTATTAGAGTTTAGTATAAGCAGGGGTGGGGGCATACACTCAAAGAACAGAGGCACATTTGGAAAATTAGCAAAAAAATTGTTACATTCTATTTTAATGCCAGACTTTATTCAGCGTAAGTTTTTAATTTTCTATTCTGTACTGCAAACCATCAAAAAGGTCTCATTTTCTCATTCACTTCACTCACAGCTGTTAAGGTGAAAAAGTTACTAACCTCAATGAGAGCTCAGTCTGAAGTTATTTTCTCCATCTTTGAGAAATTGTTCTAGGCAACATTTTAGTAGGGTTGGAATTGAAAAGTGATAATATAATATTTTGTCTGCGTGCAAAAAATGTATAATACCAGTTCAATTATTTTTTGCACAGTTACATTATAATCTGCATTTCCTCACATATTCATCTGATGTCAGATTATGTAATTTGTAACAGTTCATTCATGTATATTTTAATAAATGTGTCTCCATGAGCATTCACTGACATAATTAGCTTTCAGTTATTACACAGACTTTTGGTTATTATGCAGAAACATGCTTCTCTAATCATTGTAATTCTTCTAAACAATGACTGTGATTACATGTAAGCAGCGAAACCAAAACCGCCCATGATTATTCCTCTTGACACAACAAAACAAAAATATTTTGATTAACCAGAAGCAATTGTGTTTGGGGTTTGCTTAAATTAAAAGTGCCCTGACAGCTTTGATGGATCACAGCACCATAAACCAGCCACTATATTAAAATCAGAATGTGTGTGATACTCACAAAAGGCAAACTAAATATGAAGTATCGATTGATACAGTGTTATCAGTAACACTGCATTTTACAGTCTGTAGATGATGCTCACATCATTCACAAGCAGATGATCATACACGGCCTTAATCACATTATTAGTATTTTTTTTATTAACGGCCCTGTAAAAGTCCTGCATAATGTCCATCACTTTGTAATCATTTCAGTAAGGAATTGCATTTTGTTCTGAGTCTTTCTACATAAAGATGTAAAGCATTTTATTTTTACTTTTGGTTTTACCTAACTCAGTGCTGAGTTTTAACCTCAGTAATTTCTCACCACTCAGAGCTGTGTTCTGGTCACAGTAAGAGAAAAAGAAAGAAAAAATCTACTGAACGTTATCAGCTCAGCACCAAACACAGAATGTGACTCTGTGGTCAACACGTAATTTAACTCAAATGCTCTCAGGATTTCCCTAAGGAGTTAGCAAAGACCAAGAAAACAGAGTACAAAGAGTGTGAATATTAAACTATTGATCAACAACAAATAATCATTATTTAGATTTTTGGGTGTGTAAAAAAAGATTGATTTCTTCAGATTGGGTCTTTTGATAAACACAGTTTTAAACAGACCTTTGGGAATTTAAATCACGCAGCGATGTATGTCTTATTTTAGGTCTCATCTTATGAATTTAGAATTGGGACAAATTTTGGCCCGACCACTTCTCATTTGACTTGTGAGCAGAATCCTGGGTTACCTGATGTGATCTGATGAAGCCCCCGGTCCTGATATGTAGTGAGAGGCCTGCAGTCTGTGATAATCCATTTAGTGATGGCATTGGTTTTGTTGACAAACTTACCCCAGCTGCACTCCACCAGTGTCATTTGGAACGGCTCGTTGACCATGTCTCAGCACTAGCATCTTTGCAACATCAGTAAAAAGATGGTACTTCAAACTTGTCATGCCTCAGTGGAAGGACAGTTCATCACTGCAGTGTGCACACAACTTTGGTTTGATGCAAACTTCCATATGGAAGCTTTTTATAACCTCCTCAGTAGTTGTTTTATCCACATGTCCACACTACAATTGGTTGGAGTCAAACAGAATGTCATATTTTGAACATGTAATAACTCAGATGCTCTCAGGATTTCCCTAAGGAGTTAGCAAAGACCAAAAAAAACATAAAAAATATGAATAGATAAAAATAAAGCTTAGTTTCTTCGTTTTCAGGTTAGTACCATCCTGTTTGAATAAACTTTATTAGAATTGTCACTGCACAAACCCGACCAGGGATCTGTTGATCAGTATGAGCTGCACATCACAGCCAACTAACTGACTGACTCATACGGGTCAGAGGTGGTGGTCAAGTGGAAAAACTAATAAAAATGGATAACATAATATGCAAAATGGCAATGTTTCTACCCGACTTAACATATTATCTGGGTAAAGCGGTTTTGATTGATGTATCTATATATGTCTTGTACTTGGCAGTACAATTGACATTTAAAGATAGGCTTGAAATGACGTGTAGTTTTGCAACTATGGGACTAACTCATTCTTTGTTCTTGCACCAACGCCTCAGAGGGATTTCCAGCTTCTAATTAATAATTGGTATTTGTGTCTGACACTCTGTGAGATTATTTGAAGTCATTAGAAAACACCCCCTTCCACAGAATGTTGTGAGAGAAAGAAGGCGACCAGAAATCCTGCAGGGACTGCACAACCGCACCAATAGTGTTTTGTTCAAGAAATTTAATTGCAGCATCTACAAACTTGTTCCTAGGAGTATTACAAAATAATGACTCTGTTCTAACATGAAATTAAAAGCAAAACTGTGTTTTCTCCAGGCTGGAATATTGTTAATGGAAAAATATTAACGCTAACAACCTAAATTTTGTTCTTCTCAGTTGCTTGCTTTATTGTCCGCTTGTGCCAACTCTCAGTCAAATTCTCCTTTTGTTTGGTTTTCAGTATCTGGGACCATTTGCAGTCCAAAAACATTTTATCCCAGTCCTGTAAGCAAGTTTCATTTGTTGTCTATAGAAAAATACTGTACTGTTTCATGACAAATTAGCAGACAATTTTCATCAATTTTACTTTTTTTTCATCTTTAATGAGCTTAAAATTATATTTAGAAGAAGAACAAAGGGACGTGGATATCAAATGCAACATGTTGAGAATGGCAAAAGGAAAGAAAGGTACTTCAGGATCGGAGCCTATGGAAGGGGCTAGAGAAGAATGGAAAGCACCAGGACAAACACATCTAGGCTATTGATTTATTGGAGGGTAAAATCCTAGAGACGGGTGCAAGATTGATCAAATGGAAGGTTATCCTTACTCACAGAGGCAAGCTGTTTGCCAATATCCATCACTGGAAACTCAAAATGGCTCAAAGGATCCTTGACATTCCCCAACACTGCAGTGCTAGTAGCTGGCCAGGTTTGGAGATTCTCTGTGTGAGAAGGGATTATTTCAGACTCCACCCTGACTGAAAGGATTTGCATTAGCCTTCATGGAGGTAAAAACCAAGGCCAATGTCTGTGTCTATTTAGCACCAGAGCATCAGCTGAAGGAAACTGATCATTTTTTTGGTCTGGAAATACAGTGCAGTGCTTGATTTATTCTCTGTGTAGGTGCTTGTCTGTGGACATATGTTCTTTTCTATCTGCATGGGGCGAGTGATGTGGACAAGTGTTACAACAATACTTCTATTGTATTTCATCTGACATCAGTGAATATTGTTTTAGAAAGTTCCCACTGGAATCACTAAGTAGTTGATTCAAGACGTGTAAAATGAAGAATAACTTAATGAGTAATAAAATATAATACACTGAATTAAGTGAATTGTACTTGAACAGCAGTGGTAGAGCTCATTATAAACCATCCACATGCTAAACTCAGTCTGTGTTGCTAAAGATTTCCATCAGCATTAATTGTACAGTGTGTACCTTTTAGTAGCAGTAGTGCAAGCAATATATGCTCCAAAAGGTAATGTGGAGAGGTGCTATGAGGCCTCGTGTGGAGTCAGATTCCCAGAACAACCTGGCATCAGTGCAGAGATATTTGCTACCTAATGTTCTAACCAATCAGAGCTTCTAACCAAGCACTAGTTCTATACACAACATTTTGGCCCAAACTGTGAGAACAAGTGAACAAGAAAACCAGCAAAACAGTGTTTTAGTGTCATAACACTGTGATGGCTTTGTGCATACTGTACCTACTACATCCTGCCCATACTGCTCTGGGAAGTTATGGCCTGTTGAGCATCTATTAATTTGCATCTGTGCTGCTGTTGACAAGAATCACCACCAGGTTTACTGCCCTGATTGTTTCATCTGTCGGGGCATGGGAATAAAATGAGACAATTAATTGGTGTGAACCAAAATCCACCCTGTCCATTAATCTCATAATTGTAACAGAAAAGAGCAGGTGAGGCCGCAGAGGCAGATTGTCAAGTGGGGAATGTGAGGTGAAGGAGTTTCAGTCATCCTGCAGATTGACTGTGAAAGCTTTAACACATCCACCATTTGTGTTTTCTATGTTTTATGGAGCATATGAAATTAAATATGTTGACAATATGCATGAACTCTGCCTTGTATTTACTCTGCAAACATCAGCATATCTGTATGCCAACCACAAAAACATATTTTATTATCAATAAAAATTTTATTGTTTAGTCTATGAACTGAAAAAAGGCTCCATGAGTTGCTAGTGGCTTGTTCTGACTACACAGTCAATGAATATGTTATTAAGTGTTTAAATACTGCTTATAAATGCCAAGCGGAGGATAAAATAAAGTGTTGGTGATGGAATTCTTTTCCTTAAAGCAGTGTGATGTGCCTAGAGTATGTTTTTAATAGCAGTATGAAAGGGTAGCCAGTTTCTAAGTGATAAAGGCAAACAATACTTGTACTGCACTACAAAACTTTATACTTTATACAACTTTATATTCTAAAAAGTTATTAAAATAATAAAAAATAACAATAATTAGGCCACCTTAAATAGTATTTTTGATATATATGGCAGATGTGCTGTTGACCATCCCTATTGCTCCACAGTGGGATGCACAAGCTACAGAAAGATGTTGGAAAACATGGAAAAAAGTATCTAACTTTAAAGTACTTTTTTATAGTTTATTTGGCAGTGTATTGCATATTATTGCTTGTAAAATAAAAGTTATTTTAAAAGTTCTTTGAAGCCACTAGAAAAAAAGAGTATATTATGAAGACTTGTAGTACATGCTCAATACAAGACTGCATAATATTTTGGTATGACCTCCATGTTGCCAGTAAAGAGAAAAATTCAGTAGTAGTATGTAGTATAGTATAGAAACGACCACATCAAGGAAAATGGAACAATTTCTTCAACAAAAAGTAGTTTCAACTAAAACAGCTGACTGTGTCCTCTGTGAAACATCCACAAACAAGGTTTCTAGAAGGACACATTCTTGTTTGCTGTTTCAAATGTAATTTTCCGATGCTTTGAGCACCACAAACACAAGCTCCAGGGTGGAGGTATAAATTTCAGAGACGAAATCTCAAAACCGAAATTATCCGCATGAGTAGTTCTCAGAAAAGGTAAGGGGTGAATGATGTTGTTTTCTGATTGTGATACTCTTGCCCCTTGAATTATCAGCTTACCACCAGTGACACTGAGGTTAGTCACACTGGAGGTTGTCACGGGCAGTAACAATCAATGGACAGAAGTTACAGCATTGTCCTGTCTACAGTAATTCACATATACTGTGCGCTGACATAAAGTTTGATTCTTTGATTGTACCTGTTTGTGCCGCATTTGATTAAATTATATTTCCTCTGCACTCTCTCAAAGAGCCAGGTGTTTCGCAGATAGTGTGATTTGTCATCTGGTATGTTCAGTTGACGTGTAGGCCGCCATATCATAGGAAAAGTCCCACAGTTTCCACCGCAGGCGGTTGTGTCACGCTCATCACGTTTGACAGCTGTTCAAACTTCACCGCATCTGCTTATTTGGAGGAAAAGTCTGCTGCTATCATTAGCACATTCACAACACTGCCATATTGCCCCCTTTTTTTGTGCATCTGTTCTCAGAAGTAAACTGTAACTGATGGTATTATCTAAAGCCGTGATTCAATAATCTGGCTAATCCTTTGGGACTTCTTAGAACTGGATGTTGTAGGACTGAACACTTGCTGTGCTCTTGGAAAAGTAAGGAGCCTTAGAGTCAAGAGCTGAAATTATGGTGTGCGGGATAAAACTATTTTTGGGATTAGGAATATTTCATTTGGAAAATTAATGATAGTACCCTGCAGAAACGGAGAGAACTTTTATGCTTGCATAAAGATGATGAACACAGTGTCAAAGCTAGAATGATGAAGGACTGAAATAGGTGCATTTATCAAAAAAAAAAAAAAGTTCCATTAAACACAAAGAGGAATGTTGCAGTGTGACAGCGATTAAAATGCATGCTTGTTTAGGAGAGGCACTGGTTTGGAAGGCTCCATTGTATTTGGAGTGGGGCTATGTTTAGACTGGAGGAACACTAAGGTCATAAGAAGCTTTGGGGTGAAAAAAACACATACCACCTCCTACCCTCCCTTATTCCTTCACACTTTCCTGCAAACCCTGCCATTTCAGAGATTTATAAATAGTATTAAGACTGTTCTTGGCTCTCTTGTCGTTATGGGCCGCTCAGTTTGAGTGGCGGTTGTCACAGACAATTTCTATCATACTTTTATAGAAAAAGGCTGTTCACCGAGGAGTAGAAAATTCCCTTTGAGGAGGCAAAGTCTTAGTTGGAAGAAAATTGGCCGCAGCAAATGCTGATGTATTTTGGCGAGTAATTGTGAAAAGAGGAAAGATTCCAGGGTTGCTAAAGGTCTTTAAAGCTTTTGGATAAACACTGACTTGATTTCAAGTGTTAAGTGTTAAGACAACAACGATTTGATAACCTGCATAAATGCGAACATGGTCACAAACATTCACTCGTCCTGATTTATGCACTTCCAGCTGGTTCTTGCCACAAAGACAGTAGCAAAAAACAAAAAGCTTCATGGATCATATACTGTGTACTCACCCAGGGCAACTATACATCATTAGTAGCAAAATTTCTATCACCTCTAATAGTGATAAATACTCAGCAGTAGTGTGTGGAATTAAGCCTGGCTGAGGTACAGTATCAATACAACACTGTAGCTAGACACGTCATCTTCCTATAATTGTCAGGGAGGTAAAGCAAATCCTAAACAAAGCTGTAATGTATATTTTAGTGCTGTGTTGGAGGGGCTTAAGCAGAGACTGGATGCACACTCTGACAGGCATCAGGGAATAGCAGGCAAAAAATGGAAAATCCCTTTTAGACCCAGAACTGGGAGAAATAAATGATGTAATTGGCAGAAAATGTCTCAGGTCTGAAGTCTCGTGTTTTGTAGAAGTTCTCCATTGGTTCTGACAGAGGAGTAACATTCATACACATAGTGCAATAACTAAGAAATCGCACTGACAATGGGAAGGTTGCATGAAGCTTGGCTCTGTTTGTGAAGCTCTTTGCCCTCAGGTGCCTGAGTTGCCCTGAGATCTACTGTACCATACTCTAAAGACATCTACTCGGCTTCTATAATTTGCAGCTCTTTCTGCCCGCTAGCTCAGTAACAACACAAATCATTTCGTTGCTTACATTATTCAACATCTCATGCTAAGCTATATGCCACATTGTTTTAAAGGTTCACACATGATCACACAAAGACATTTTAAAAGAAGCAAAAAGTACCTTTTTCGTGTAATTGTTTTAATGAGTTTGAAGAATTGCATGCTGGTTTTACGCAGCATGCGACAGGCATCTTGCTATATGCTTCTGGCAGTTCTGGGGAAATTCTCACCACTCGCTGAATATTATTCAACCCTCGATGCACTGGCAGTAGCAAACTATGTTACAACTATAAAAATGGTTAGACTTTGATTTTCCTAAGCTTTTTTGTTTACTTTTATATTAGCAGATAAACAAATATTTGCTAAACAGGTCCTGATACTACAGTGGCAGAAGTACCTTTTTTTAACCCATGGTTTCACACAAATCCTAACAAAAGCTGCTTTTCCATTTCTAGCCATCTTTGTCAGATGGAATGACAACTATTACTGGCAGATTGGCTACATTAGCTACATAGCTACCGAACTCCATCATCTGTTTGAAAGCATTTTATATTCCCCACTGAAAGTAGTAAAGCATTCAACAGACCTTTTTTGTAAAAAGAGAACTAAGCGAAAGGGGAATTAACGATGCACTGTGATGTGAGTGACACGTAATTTTGTGTATCACAGCAGACCTGCCTCCTAGAAATTATGTTTATATGCAGCTAAGCTGCAAATGTGATTACATTGTTCTGAATGGATTAATTTCCATTGCACTGTTTATTTTTAAATGAATTAATCCCCATGTTAACGTAAAGCAAGTCACAATGAGGTGGATGTGGTTGGTGTCAGACTTATAATATACAGGACTGACACAACAAAGACTACAGTTTCTCTTAAGTTTCGGGAAAGACTTTTTTTTAGGTTTATAAACATGTTGTTGGTGAAGTGTTTTGTCTGTCAAGTCAAAACAGTCTTTCACTAATCTCAACCTAGTGGTGTGACTAAACACAATCATAAAGACTCATTTATGTTCCATCAGCACATGCTCAACAGTTAATATAATCCAGTAAAATGATGGTGCATGACAACAAGCTTACAGTATGGTGCAGGCAAAGTCCAGCAGGGGGAGGTCAAAAACAGGCACTTTATCAAAACTTGTACCAGCGTGAACAGGAAAAAATGGTACAGGCAGTGTAAAAAGAACAGCAACACTGACAAACGAGTGACTGAAACTGGACCTTTTGTTATGTAGAAGGAATCTTGTAATGTTTTTCCACCATATGGCACTGCCTCCACTTGATTCAAGTCTACTTGCTTTGCACTGCATGAAACTGCTGTGATCTGCAGTGAAAGTGCCAACATGCACAGGACCAATGGATGACAATGAAGCAATGCTGTTCTTGTTTCTCAGTATGTGGCTGTTTCTCACAGCAACAAAGACAGTAAGACAAAAATCAGGAGCATTGGAGAAATACTCAATACTCAGCTCAGTTAATAAATGATACCAAAACCGTGCCAATGTACAGTAGCAGGTACTTTCTACAGATTTTGCCTAATGGAAAAGCAAAAAATATGTGTAGAGTCAAGTGGAGTGGAGTTGAGGTGGTGTCATGCAGTTGAAAAATGCTAATATAGGGCAATGTTTAACAGGTGAGCAGGAACGTGAAGGAAATAGGTTGACTGAGACAGTTACGGATACAGTCACCTCCTGCTTTAGGCCAGTCTGACTGGATGTGAAAGACTTGATCCTTGGTGTCCAATGTTATTAGTGAGGTAGTTCGCTGCTAAAATTTGCAGTTTACTTTAATCAGTGTATTACACTTTTGTACATTTTTGGTTTTGGAAATTCTTGTCTTGATGCTGAGTATCAGTCCCATTCACATACACAACTTAAGCTCCCTATACTGAGAAATGCCAAACCTGACATGCCTTTCATGTCTAGCTTTGGTTAGTTGTCACTGAACTAATAGTGATCTCGGTAGGCGATTGTGCAGTTATAATATCACTGCATTTCACCAAAAAGAGTTTTACAACTTTTTTAAAGGTGTACCGTTAGCCAAAAAATGTGTTATGACTAGGAATACACATACATAGCTAGTTTATCACATCAATGCAAAAGAAAAGTGTTTATGTCCCTTAATACAGATATTATACAACATGTGTTGTTTTTTACCAGACATAATTATAATTTTTGTGCCCTGTATCTGGAATTTGAATTAATCAACAATAATGATGAATTTAATGCTGCCATTCACAAGCTGACAAGTCCTTTTCAACACAGATGTAAAGTGTCAGTGTTCAGCCCTGTTGTTACTGTTCAACAACAGCACTGGCTCCAAAACCATTTGCAGCCGTCGTTGCCCAGGTCTTCTCCCTACTGTGTCAAAACAACAAGACAGGGAAAATACTAAAAATATGTTGACAAGGGCAGACTTCACATGCTGCTTCAGGACAAAGAATAAGAATAAGAAAGATTGGGGAAAAAAAACTCATCCTCACCTCCCACCAACCCCTCAGAGTCTGACCCACCACCCCCCTTCCATTTGGATCACTTGCTCCTTGTTAAAAGGACCCAGCCCTGGACGGAGCGGGGGTGGCGATACCCCTAATGAAGATGAATATTCAGCTGCTTTAGAAAGGCTCCTGGAAGGCTGCCCAGTCTGCACTCATGGTTCCAGTCAAATTGGCGGCACGGTGAGGGTAAAGGGAGGGGCCTGCTGTGGTGGGCTGAAGTTTGGTGGTGGGGGCCAGTGGAGATGACTGGGTGGCAGACAGACAGGGGAGGCATGTGTGGCTTTATGCTCCTCTGGTAGGTAAGCAGAAAACAATGCATAAACTACTGTACATGCATACACATACATGTGGACACCGGCACAGTGCAAAATCAGAGGAGTGAGGCAGGAAGCTGTGACTGTGGGTATGTAAGACGATGCACACAGTAATGAATAGGCAGAGCAGAGCTCATTATTTTTAATCCTCACCTCATTTTGAATTTTACACGTTGCATTACATCTGAACAGGATTCTGATTAATCAAACAAGGAGCTGGAACAGGTACAATGTTAAAATGTTGACAACTTAACACTATTTAACACTATTTAAATCAATTCATAAATTAAATGGACACTGTTGGAAATAGAGGCAGGCATGCTAATCTCATTAATAATCAAAAAAGCATAATTTATGATTTGATTTGATTTATGATTAAGACACTGTATTCTTCAGTGATTCTGCAAGATGAGGTTTGGGAGGAATGCCAGCTCCTCTTTGAGCCTCTAAATTTACATTTCACGTTACATAGCACAACACGTCTAATTCCATTTCCGGTGTCTATCGCACAGATACACATCTGAAACTTTCTGAAGATATTCATAAAATATATACATAATATACTGAGTTATTACGTAGAGCATCAGGGGAACATACTGACGTTCTAATATGAATGTTCTGACGCACATGTTGCTTGTTTTTTGAGAATCCGCTTTTTTGTTTTGATACCGTGTGTCACATTGCTGCCCTGTGGCAACAAAAAATAATAGTAAAAATTAAAAATATCACACTGTAGAAAGTTAATTAAAATAAAAGCAAAAATCTGTTTGAAAATCAGTTTTTAAAAATAACAAACCGTGAAAACTGACCAAAGCTGAACTTTTTCTAGTTGTTAATCATTAGTTAGGATGGACTGAGAACAAATTTGTGTGTTTTTCCATTTTTCTTTTTATTTCTTCACATTAATGAAACCACTTCCTGACCTGCTGTTTGTTGCACATGGGTCTTGTCTGAAACCAAGTTTTAAATGACTAAGAAACAAATGAGAAACATCATGTAACACTATTCTCATTATGGAAAAACAAAACAAAATGATGAGTGTAATTTCTAAGTGGATGTCAGTGCCGGGTTTAAACGCCCTGTGCTGTGCCATGTGCTGTCACGGTTCAGGCTACCTTTGGCTGCGACTGCGAGCACACTCCAGTTGCCAGGTGGAGAGGGGAGATGTAGAGAGCCGCCGGCCATTAACGGTGCAGGATATTGGAAGTGAAAGGAGAAGAAATGTGGGGCAGCTTTGCCACCCGTTTGAAGTTGGGACAGCTTGTTTGTGAAGTGGAGGCCGAGCGCTCGGCTTTCATGTCCTGCTCTCATGTGACCTGGGGAGACCTCAACTTCATAAACCATATTGAATATATCGCCTGGAAAAAAAAAAGAGAAAAAATAAAACACACTGACACAATCTATTCCAGCACTTATGGGCTTTGGAAGCCTGAGGCTTTATGAAGTGAGATGAATGAGAGAGCGCTGGGAGTTTCAAGGCCAGCCCTTGACACAACTCAGAAACAAACAAACATTAAAATGTTCTCAAGTATCGACTCATTACCTGAGCAGTAAATAAGGGGTTTAAGAGAATGATGTGACAGTTAATTTCAAGCTGCATAACAATACCAACGCTTTGACATTTGGTCACGATTCTTTTAACAATACTGTCACACTCCATTAGCATTTGCTCTGTGATCCCGTAAACGATTGTGTGATTAAACATGAATTAAAAGTGAAACCATGAAATTGCAAATCCTCCCACCACCTTCTCTAAAGTTGAAATCTTGTGCTCTTAACGGGAGTTTTTGACACAACTGCTGATCCAGCTCTCAGGGATGAGGGCTTGAGAGACTTAGACGTTTTTTTGTCGTCTCTGCATTTCTTGGGAGGGAATTGGCAGATTATTTGGTCAACCTCGATCAGTTCCACCGCAGCTTAGGGGGATACATGCTCGCTGACTAATATTGCCCGGAAATCCATCAAAGTCAAAGGGCTTGTCCCCCTTTGAAACTTATGTGTTCCAATCAAGCACTCAGCAAGTCTAAACCATCACAAACAGAGGCCGCACGACGACAACTGACACTGACACATCCCGATGAAAATAAATTATGCTGCCTGTGAGCATGAATGTACCTACTGTAATATCGAGTGACATGACAGTTAACTTTAATCTTCAAAGCGCTTCTATAGCATGATGCAGTTTTCTGTGCTGGTTTAATATTCCATAAAATAAGTTAATATGCTTTTCACACTCAAGAGTTTTGATGTAGGACACAAAATGTCCTTCTCTGTCATGCAGTTTGTTGTTATACATCATAAGTTGTTTAGTATGCAGTCATACTATCGCCAGCAATAGGTTCAGGTCTTGAGTACTGATTGCAATGAAGACATACGATAAACCAGGACATTAATTTTTTAACAAGGGTCACTCAAGAAAAGGACAGAAGCATTGGTGCAATTTTATGCTTTCAGTTTTATTATAAAACCATAATCAGGACAGTTGGAGCAGCTAACAGGTAATAAAGAAAGCCTTAAGGTCGTGATCTCACAATCCCACATTGCTACAGTAGTAAAGGTGTCTAGTTTTGTTATTGTTATCAGACCACATATGAGTACAAAGGTGGTTTTGAATAAGGGATCAGAAGCATGGCATCATATAGTAGGCAGGATGTAATATACTATATATGGAGACAAAAAGAGGCTGAATATTTTGTTTTTTGAGACAAAATTCGCAATGAAAGTTTAGAAATTCACATCACATTTGTATTTTAATGTTGTAGTAGGTAGGCATCAGCACTGGCACTGCAACTGGTCTGTGACCTATTGTATAGCAATGTGCCTCAGTGTGTTTCCCATGGTGACTCCTGTTCACCACAACATTAAGGCCCTATGACTAATTTCAGGTGGCCTTCTAAGAACCAAAACAAACTCAAGATTATATACCATTGCTCATTTACCTTCTCTTCCTGCTTCTGCAAGAACATATGCCTCCACGGAGCCGGTCTCCTGTGCAAAGCCACCATTAGCTGCTAGCTTTCTCTGTGCATAAGAACGCTGCCTCTTTCCATCTGGCTCCATTTCCATTTGGTGTGCATCATTTTTTTAGCGACTTGCTTCTACATTTGTTTGAAATAAGAACTTGCCTACATTATTTTATAGGTTTTGCTAGAGGGCTGATTTCTGGGGTGTAGCAACAACGGCACAGTCTCACAGAACAGCACAACAACAATAAGTTCTGCATGTAACCCAGAAATATGAAATGGACTAGAACAGCTGAGAAATAACACGTCTGATCCCATTTTGTTTTACTAAATTACGTAGAAAATGTGTAAATATAAGTTACTGCGGATTTAAAACCACCAGGTGGTGGTAATGCTGAGGCTGATGGGTGTAGTATCTTACTATTCTCAACTAAATCGCTATTCTATTTACTATAATTGTTATGAGAAAATGAAATTACATGTAAATTATCAAGTTAAACTTCACTTCAATACAAACACAGGTGAAGTACGGTAGTTTACTGGTAGATAAATAGTTGATTCTTTCAGACCATCCACAGCTCATTCACACATGTTTTTGGCAGGAATCACATCCACACAAAAGAACTTTCACTGACAAATTTGAAAAACTTTCCTCAAGAAAAGTAACTGATGTTTGGCCAAAGGGTTGATTCATTTGTTGCTAGTTGCTTTTTGAAAAACAATTGCTAGGGGTTCTGGAAAGCCATTGACTCAAGTTGGTAAAACTGGTTTAGGCTAGAAAAGCACTTTGGCTAAGAAAATATTGTAGTTTTGTTGTAAACCACAATCTTTCTTTAACCTACTGTAAACACAGCCACATAAAAGCTTAAGTAGTCACAAATCTGGATGTTGTGCTGGAAGATTTCTCATACTACTCTCTGATTTTACTGATGTTTCCAGTATGGACATGTAATCTGATTTCAATTGCTGTTTCCCTTGAAATATATTAACATTTGCATTAATTTTTGCCCAAACAATGTTACTGAGCAAACAGCTAGAAAACCTGGTAGAAACTACAAGAATTCTGCCCAGAACAGAACAAGTCTATTCAAATATAATAGGAATGCTTTTATTTTTTGCACTCAAAGAAGCAAAGAATGAAAGTGAAACTTTTAGGTGAGCTTAATTTGACATAGCTGGTGGTTAAAAATAAAACATCCATTGTAAGGGGGACTTTTTTCTTTTTTAATTCAGAGACACAAATAAATGTGAAGTTTGAAAGAGAAATGAGGAGTCAAGGTAAAACACACTGTATTATAAATCACTGCCTTCCCACGTCTCAGAGACATTAACTATTCTCTTCTTACTTGCCGCCATTACAAATGTCAATGCTCTGCTTTGCTCAGCAGGACCCTCAGCTCACTCACAAGTCCGGGCATGCGCACACAAACACACACACACACGCACACACACACACAGCTTTACACATAATTTCACATTCCTTCTGGTCCTCAGCTGCAGCACGTGACAAAAAAACTGTTATTCAGCACAGGTCCCACGGGTTGGCTGTCTTCTCGTTTGTTAATGACAAGCATTTGGTGTAACCATTGATTTCCTGTGGCACTAATTAAGAATAGACTCATTAAAACATTTGCAATACATCCTGTGTTAACTTTGAATGCAGGGTTTTTTCACTCTCTTTTCATTCTACTTTGATCACTGTATCTTGTTGAGGCAGGTGCTCACACATCAACAGAGAATAATAGTGTTGTTCCACCCTCACCAATCACCCTTCTCCTGGCATAAACTGCAGCTAAGTTACATGTAGCAGACACTTACATGGATTGTAGGGTGTTTAATGTGTTTCAAATAGTGAGCAAGCCTTCTTACATTTGCTTTTAGGCTGGACATGTTCATAATATTGGTAAACAGAGGTAATTCTGTCTCTTTTACCAAACATATTAATGCACCTGAGGGGCAGAACAGAGCTAAGGATTTAATAGGAGTGAGAGATAATGATGAAAAACTCTTGTCTTTCATTCCAACCCAGCTGATTAACACTGGGAGGTATTTGGATGGACATTCACATCCATTTAGGAGTGCAATCTGTATTAAAAGCCTAGTGGTTCTTATTCTGACCGGCCATATTGATCCGCCCAACTGTCCTCCCTGTGTGTGTTTAGTGCCAGATTGGATATCTGTTGCCTGCTGTTGACCATGTGCTGCTGCCTGATCCCAGTTCACAAGGTGATTTGCTGCAGGCTGGTTCAGTAAGTGAAGCCTGATACAAATCATAGTGCATTTTTATATTGAACAGCTGAATCAATTGTATCATTGTGAATATTGAATTTTACTTTGATGTAATGCCAGCTACAGTGACTGTGCAACCACTTTGACACCAGTTTGTTGACACTTTTGTAGATCTTCTCTCTAAGTGGGAGATTTTGTAGCAGTGAGAAGAAATTCACGATTCCTCTGTTATTGAAAATTGCAACCACAGGAGGTTGATGTGAACATTTGCTCCCACTCAGCTGCTCATAAGTATGCACATAATTAAGTATTTACCATACAACATACATGGCAGACCTCCTCTTGTAACAACCCTGTCTCCTGTAAATGAAGTTCCTATACAGCTAAACTGCAACTCATTGTAACAAATATAATCATCATGTTGAGGTGAAAAGTTTTGAATGAAGCTCTGCATTTATTAACCAAATGAAAGACACAAGGAGGTGGTTGGCGTGGAAGGTGGGAGTACAATATAAATACTGTCGTGTGTTGGTTACATTTTAATACAGTAATACAATTAACCCAGAACCCAGTGCTGTGATCATCTGATCTGCACCATTAAAAACTTTAATAAGTCACAAAACAATATTTTTGAGGAAAATAAAATGTGATGTTAAGATTAGATGTATTGGCAGCCAGGGTACACTGCCTGTGTGCATTTAATTGATATGTCAAATAGCAACATATATGCAACTTGTCATTTAGGTTGATTGTGAACATAGGATCATGTTACATAATTGGAGACGTGGTTGCTCCTAATGCTAACACAATTAAAGTAAGTGACTTCAGACAATTTCTAGAAACTGATTGTCATTCATTTTAAATAAAGTCTCATGTATGGCCACAGTGCTCCCTGTTTAGTCAGTGCAGAGAATATGCTTGCTTTAAGTGTATTATTCTTAAGTCAGTTCATTTTTTATATCATATAAACCTTTTTACCTTGAAAAGCAGCAATACATTTCATTTATTATTAGTAATAGTAGTAGTAGTAGTAGTAGTAGTATTCCATAGGCTCTTGTCTTTCTGAAAAGTATCTGGTTTGTACTGTACTTTTTCATATTTGAAGCACTGTGCACCTTAAAGCAGAGTAATCAATGAGCCAAACAAACAAAGCAAAAAATATATATTCTTGATTATACACCACTTTTTCACAGTCCACATGATGAACTGTTGCCTCTGTTGGCACTTTGTCAACACAACATTTGTCCCATTATAATGGCAGGCACTTTCTTTCTCCAGTTTTGCTCTGCTAGTGGGCAGAACTTGGAAATGTGTGGAATGAACAGCCTGCAACAATATCAAGTGTTAGCAGTCAACTCAACAGAAAGCTAATGAACCATAGCAAACAGCTTGTGGGGTGTAGCAAGAGAGAGCGGTTGCATCAAAAGCCCTTCATCGGCAGCTTGAGCAAGCTGAAGTGAATAAACTATGTCCTAAGGCTGGTGGAAAACAGACATAATACAATGGCATGTACACAACTCAAAGAGACAGCGCTGGACAAAACTCAAAACAGTACAAGAAACAAAGATTTTACTTGAACAACTGGACATTAATCACATTGATTTGTACTGCACAGTATATGGTCACTTTGCTTCTCATGGACACGTGTTTGGAATTGTGTTTATACACCACTGACAGAATGAAGACAAATAGGAAGATGTACTTTTGAAGTCTTTTATTTTTTTTACTATTTTATGGTAATTTCATTGAATAGAACCATTCAGTTCTTCTCATGTTTCTTTAAAAAAAAGTATTGAGTTTTAAGACTCTAAATTCGGTACATTGTTGAAGCAACTTTGGAAGCACAAACAGCTTCAAATCTTCTGGGATACTTTTCTACAAGCTTTGAACATCTGCATCTGGTAGTTTCCCCTATTCTTACAGGCAGGCAGTATTACCTTTGCTGTACACATTGGACAGGAGCATGTTTTCTTTAAGGATTTTTTTCCTCGACTTTTGACCAGCTTCTCTTGGTCTGTAAATGCCTGTTCTAAGGCATGCTGCTGAGATGATTGACCTCCTGCCTGTTAGAGCGACCACTGGATCCTTGGTCACCCCCCTCACCAAAGCCTTCTGGTCAGTTTGGCCAAATAGAAGCTGTAGAACACTTGCTTTGCTTCTAGATTTCCACTTTTGGACAATTATTAAGGCCACTGTGCTCCTGCTGAAACTCAATAGTAATAATAATTCATTTTGAGTATGAGGAGGATTTTTATTTTATTTATATGGATGCAGGTGCTCATCAATGTCATTGTCATGCTATAACCTGTTTGCATTTGTGTCCTTTACATTAAAATTTTTTTATGCACAAAAAAGAAAATTATCTAATTTTCAATACTGTTTTTACCATGTAGCAAATACCATCATCTGTTCTAATAGCAAAACCCGTGCTCGCTTTAATAAAGAATTAAAGTCACTACATGCAAGTAACTGATGTCATTTTAATAGCATTTGTCTTAACACAATATGTATAACAAAGATGTGCTGTTAACAGTGATCAGAGCTGATGTCCTTCAGCTATAATACTGTTCATGCTTCTGCAGCTCTTCTAATAAATGTTCCTCTGTCTTGTTTTCCCAGCTGCTAATCTGCACAACTTCTACATATGCAGTATTTGTTACTCCAGTTTAGAAAATTTCATTGTTAATATGGTGTGATCTCAGTCTTTGTCCTTCATCAATCTTTAACTGTTTAATAAAAACTAGCATCAATGTTTCAAACTGACTTAGATGAGAAAAAAAGTACCAAATGTACTTTTAAAAATCTGTCAAATTGATTCTAGTTAAACCACAAATCATGATGTCAGAACAACCGTTTGTGGAACTGCACATATGGACCTGTCTACTATTATATCACAAGTGTGTTTATGCATCCATTCATTGAGGCCATATACCTGACAAACACACAAAGGATATTTATTACCTATTTAGCCATAAGCTATACTTCCTACCCTGTAGAGGTTTGGAGCAGATCCCAGCAATTATTGGATAAAAAAATTGCTAGTCTTTCACACACCTTACACATACAGACTATTGACTGCTAACTATCCAACACTCACATTCACACCTATAAGCAATTTAGAGTCACCAGTTAACCACCTAAACTGTATGTCTTTGGATTGTGTGTAGAAACCAGAGTACATTGGGGGAAATCCCAATGTACCCCCAGTGAAATCCCAATCACTACTACGTGTAAGATGTAATCATTTAGGCTTCTACATACAGTACTCACTGCTGTTTATATTCGCAATACCAGAGTAAAGATTTTACAGCATATATTTGTAACATTTTTGGTTCAGGCTTTTGTGCTTGTTTCATAACATCTTGTCTCCATATTGTACTGTATTAAATAAAAAGCAGATTTCATTAGCTGGCTCTAAATGAATCATACCATAACACAGTAGCTCTGAAGTGTTAATGTTTGTTAACAGTTAGCATCAGCACATCTTTGCACCACCCATGTGGCTAGTGGTCTTCCAAAGTTACTAGCCACACTGCACTCTTTCACTTTTGGGAAATTGTGATTTATGATTAAACCAAACTACATAAAATGTATGTAACTACAGGTCAATATCAAATATTAAACAGTCTCTCATCATCAGAGTGGATGGGAGTTTGGCCATTCTGAGATCCTACTGTACGTTCTTGTCTAAAATAATAACTTCCTTCTTTGAATCCACATTCATTACAGTGAAGGATATCTATGCAGCAGCATTGAGGGCTTCCCCATGTCCTTTTATACATTTCTATCTATGAGACACATGAGAGTTTTCCTCAACTTACTCTGTGTTGAGTGTGCCTGATGACCAGTGGGTCACCAAGATTCAACCCGTCAAAGTGGGTAGAGGGAGTGAATGTGTTACCCATCACAGCTGAAACCCAGCTGCATTTGGAGGGTTGCCGGGTGTTAATGTCAAGCTCTGGTTAACATCCAGTTTTGCGGTATAATATTTGCTACAGTACCCACCACTTCTCACAATTGTATAATCCTTTTTCAATGTGCTATGTTTTGTTTTGTTGTCTGGACTTACTGACAGTAAGAAAACCATAACATCTGACATCAATTTCTGGCATTTCAGGTGAACAGCCAACACATGAAACAAAGTATGAATCTGCTTAATCATAATTATGTTATTCAGACAGTGGTATTCATTAGCATGCATGTCCTATGACTCCTCGCTCTGAAAAGTATGCTGTTTCCCAAGTCTGCCCTAGTAGCTGGTGCTCCTAACCGCAAATCCTGCCGCTGTTTCCCATGCAGGTGTTGGGCTGGAAATGTGAATGGCAGTATGAATGCTAATGGGCCATTGTAATAAGGTCTTTGAAGTATGCAATACACTGTTGCAGAATCATAATGTGAGAATCCCTGTTTGGATTGGAAGACTCAGCCCTGCTTGACATTAGCAGGCCCTTGCTGTCTTCTCTCTCTCTCTCTCTCGTTCTCTCTTTCTCTCTCCAGCCCTATTTCTACTTTCTCTATCTCTCCTTCCCAACTCCCCACCTGCCCATCTCCCCTACATCTTTTAATATTCACTTCTGAGAGTTGCCCTGCTCTGATAGGTCTTAGATGACAAGCAGGGTTTCCAAATACCAACATGTAGGATGTAGCGATCCGTGGGAAAAAAGTAAGGGAGTGGACCCAGCAGGGACCAGGCTGGATTACTGGTTTAGGAGATAAATAGTGGGGTTTAGGAGGGAGTAGCATGGGATGGGATTGGTCAGAGGGGGGGCAGATGAGGTGTATTACATTGGTGAGGTTCCAGTTGGGGATGCAGCAGTTACGCTGTTTTGTTTTTCTATTACTTCTACTACTTGTTTTTTTTTACCATTTTCATCTATAGTTCATTTAGAGAAGCATCAATCATTTCAACTGTGAAAAGTGACAGCCTCATTTTCTACAATTTGAATTAAATTTGACTGAAGCATTTAACAGATATTTCAAAAAATCAATGAAACAAACATTGAAAGCACACCGGCGCACTACAATGTTTGCTGATTATAGACATTGTATTTATTAGCAGGGATTGTATTCATTGGCTCGGTTCATATATGACTTTGAACTGTTTTGAGAGCTTTGCTAGAAGCCTCTCTGATATTGCACATGACCTCTGAAGGTTAGATTGCCATCGGTATAAGAAAAGACTGAAATGACTGAAGGCAGTGTTCATTTCGATGAACCAAGGCCTGGAGCATGAAATCATCAAGCCACTTAAAGTTCAATTTGTGATTCAGTGAAGACTACTTCAACTTTCAAAAGACATCTCTACAAGTAACTAAGCAGAATTACTGTGACCCTGAGCAGTTTTATAGCATTCCTCCACTACAGAATGAAAATACATCATTTAATAGAAAATAAAAGTGATTCAATTTAATATAAAACTAACCTGAATAGTGCTTTTTATAAACAACAGCAACAAAAAACATTCAATTTATTTGAGTACTTTCTAACAAAGGCTGGGAAGGTTCTCGGGACTTGATTTTTATTTTCTTCATTAACATTTAA